>VDFB02162133.1:0-17077 GCA_007258455.2 Sequoia sempervirens | reverse complement strand
AAGTCTGCATCCGGCATGTATCTAAACCCATATCCAACTGCGTTACCTAAGTATCTCGTGATATGTTTAGCTGCAACAAAATGTACGGTTCCCCGACTAGCGCTACGACAACCGCTAAGTGGACTCACTGCATAGCAAATATTAGGTCTAGTGTTAACCGGATACATCAGAGACCCAATCAACTGTCTATACAATGTAGGATCCACCAAGTCTGAATTGGCTATAGCCTCCTTCAACTTATGTTGGTTGGTCTCCATAGGTGTAGACATGGATTTGCAATCTATCATGCCAAATCTCTTAAGTATATCAATGGTGTACTTTCCTTGACTTAGAATCATCTCATCTGGTTTCTGCCAGACTTCTAATCCAAGGAAGTAATGCATGAGCCCAAGGTCCTTCATCTCAAATTCTGAAGTCAACTCCTCCTTGCACTCGAGAATCAGGTGATCTTCTCCAGTAAGGATCAAATCATCAACATATAAAACCAATATTAATGCATCACCATTGATTACCTTGAAGTAGAGATTTGACTTAGCATCATTCTTCAAGAAGCCCAAACTAGATAGGTACCGATCAATCCTTTCGTACCAAGCACGAGGAGCCTGCTTAAGACCATACAAGGCCTTCTTCAGCTTACACACATGTGACTCCTTCCCATGAACTTCAAAACCATTAGGTTGCTCAATGTAAACTTCTTCCTCAATTACGCTATTGAGAAAAGCTGTCTTCACGTCCATCTGATGAATCTTCCATCCTCTCGATGCAGCAATGGCAAGAATAGTTCTAACAGAAGTGTAACGAGCAACAGGAGCAAATGTTTCTTCGTAATTAACTCCCTCTTTCTGAGAAAACCCTTGAGCCACAAATCTTTCCTTATACTTCTCAATGCTCCCATCTGCAGCATGCTTGATTTTGAAGAGCCATTTCGAAGATACCACTGATTTGCTCTTAGGTCTAGGAACAATGTCCCAAACATCATTCTTCAGAATTGATTGATACTCCTCTGCCATTGAATCTCTCCAAACCTGATGACTGGATGCTTCTTCAACACATGAAGGCTCTGAATCAATAATCTGACTCATCAAGGCAACATAATTGAAGAACTTATGAGGCCTTTTACTTTCTCTGAATGTGCCTCTAGGAGCTGCAAAGCTTTCTGCCTCTTGCATAGTACGCCTAGCCCATATAGGTCTCTTTCTTCTAATGACAATGTCAGTAGGTCCATCAGTAGGCTCTAAGGGTTCAACAGGATCAGCATCTTCTTTTGGTTCAACAGTCTCCCTCTGAATCTCAGGAGTATGGTCAACTTCCATATCCTGAGGAGACTCTTCTTTATTGAACTCCATGTGAGTGCCCTTGGATCTCCTAAATGCAATATCTTCCTCAAAAGTAACATCCCTACTGATCTCAATCAACTTTTGTCCTGGAATGTAAATTCTGTAGGCTTTAGATGTCTCGCTGTAGCCCACAAGGATACCCTTCTTGCCAAAAGGCTCCAACTTAGTTCTCTTCTCCTTCGGAACATGGATATAAACAAGACATCCAAAGATTCTTAAGTGACTTACTTCAGGCTTCTTCCTTGTGAAGGCTTCTTCCGGAGTTATATTCTCCAAGACCTTGTGAGGACTTCTGTTCTGCACATATACAGCTGTCCTGGAGGCTTCTGCCCATAAGAAAGTTTGCAAATCTTGATCATGAATCATGGCCTTTGCTGCTTCCATGATTGTCCTGTTCTTTCTTTCTGCAACACCATTCTGCTGAGGATTATAGGGAACACAGAACTCCCTCTTAATCCCTGCATCAATACAAAAGTCTAGAAAACTACCAGAGGTGTATTCTCCACCATTGTCAGATCTAAGGACCTTAATTCTTTTACCAGAAAGATTTTCTCTAAGGCTTTGAACTCCTTAAATCTAGCTAATACTTCCTCAGACTCTTTAGACCTCAAGAAATAAATCCAAGTCTTCCTAGAGTGATCATCAATAAACAGTACATAATACAAAAATCCGCTAGAAGACGGAACAGACATAGGACCACATAAATCTGAATGGATGAGATCTAAAATACTCTTAGATCTATTTTCACTACTATGAAAGGTGGCTTTTACATTCTTACCTAGAGCGCATCCCTTGCAAGTGCCTTCATGCTCCTTGTCGAACTTAGGTAGACCTGTCACAATCTTCTCCATAATAGGCAAGGCACGGAAGTGTAGATGCGCCAATCTTCGATGCCAAAGATCACATAGAGAAGTATCATGAACCAAAGCTTGTAGAGGACGAGTGCAAACCCTGTAAAGACTTTCATGCCTAACTCCAATAACTTGAGCATCCTTGAAGCTAGAGTTCTCCATCCATACAAGAACTTTGCCTTTTGAGAAGGCAATTTGATATCCTTTATCTTCTAGGTCTGAAATAGAGATGAGGTTGCGCTTGATCCCCGGAACATAAAGAACATTGCTCAACTGAAGTGTGATGCCGGAATCCAAATGGAGTGTAGAGGTCCCAATCTCTTTCACAGTGTAACTAGCATCATCTCCAATGATAACTTGTTCCAAAGAGTCTTTCTTCACCAAGCTTGATAAGTGCTCCTTGAACCCGGTGATGTGACAAGAAGCACCACTGTCAATCAACCACGTGTTGGTGTCAGTGGCAACATTGCTTGACAAGGCTGAGCAAAACAGATATTCATCCTTCTATGGAGAAACATTCTCTACATCTGCAACGGAGGCTTGATGCTTAGGTCTGTGAGGGCAATGTTTGGCAAAATGACCAAACTTGTCACACCTAAAGCATTGAATTTTAGACAAGTCTCGCTTCTTCTTGGAAGGGGGAGCATCATCATTTCCTTTATCACGATTCCTCTTGAAGTGACCCTTCTTTCCACTTTTTCCTTTCTTCTTCGAAGCTTGGGCTGCAAGAACATGAATTTCTTGATTAGAAGAACTTTGGCCAACACCTCTAGCCACCAATCTTGATTCCTCTTGGATGCAATCGGCCCTCAAACGATCAAACTTCGGGAGTTTAGACCTTGCACTAATTCCTTGAATATAGGACTCCCAAGACAATGGCAAGCAATTGAGAGCAAGCATTGTCAAATCTTTATCTTCAACCATATGGCCAATTGTGGAGAGCTGATCTCTCAGTTCTGCAATCCTCATGAAGTAGGTGATCACCGTCTCTCCTTTTGTCATCTTCACATGATGAAGTTGTTGCTTCAGTGCAAGAGCCCGACTGGTATTGTTGATTTCATACATTTCTTCCAAAGTTTTGAACATCTCCCTCGCAGTCTTCAACTTAGAAACAATAGGGACGATGTGGTCTTTAACGGAGTCAACTAGCAACTTCTTTGCTTTGATGTCTTTCTTCCTCCATTGCAGCTTCTCTTCTTCTTCTTCAGGTTCGGGAACCTTGGTCTCTGCAAATTCAACCAAATCATTCTCCTCCAATGTAAGCATGATTTGGAATCTCCATGAGGTATAGTTTGAAGCTCCATCGAGTCTATCTTCGATCTTCAATCCATTCACCATCTTGATTGATATATAGATAGACAAGAACCTTCAACAAACAATAGAGTAATGCTGTGAAAGCACGAATCTAATCACAATCTTCTTCACACCCGCTCTGATACCATGTTAAATTTGAGTGATTAGATTAACATGCACAGAAAATTAATTCAAATCAGACAATGACACAGCAGCTACCTTGGGAAAACCCTCCTCGAGGGAGAAAAAACCCAACAATAAAGATCTCTCTTATATATATAAATAGAGGCAACAATTCTCTTTACAATGAGGCCAATAACAAGGCCAACCTTCAGCACCTACACAAGATGCAGTAGCAGATAATAATCTGCACCTCACAGTATCCAACTGTGCCCTTGAAGAATTTGCAACTACTCTTTGAAAAATTCGCACTGCTCTTTGAAGAATTCGCACTTGTATAAAATGATTATTCGAACTTTCTTGATGATCTACAAGGAGAATACCATTGAACATATATACAACATAGATAGAATGACGTCTCTTCCCAAACAGGTCGACCACAAGAAAGAGTCCATTCAAAAGAGAACACGTCTTTTAGAAAATCGCGCCCTTGAGAGGAAGAAAGTCGGCCTTAATAAATTGTATCTCTTCATTCATTCGTAACTATGTTAAAGGTAGTTAATGATGTCTCTTCATAACATATGTCGGCTTTAACAAATAAGGATGACTCTTCAAAAATCGTGCCTCTTGAACACTCAATAGATTAAATAGACAAAGGCTACTAATTTAATTTATCATAACAAAGGAGATCGCTGGAAGAATGCTACAGATGCTGCTCAAATAACAACACATTTTAGGCCCCGAAGCTGGAAACCCTAATTTGACTTGCATGTCTATCAAACGACCTTTATTTGACTCTGTTTTTGTTGCACTTTGCTTTGTTCATGATCTTGATGCGCTGGGCAGCTGCCGGAGTGGACCTGCCAAAAATAGTAAGTCTTTGAAAAGTGATCATCTCGCTTTGCATGTCACACCACTGCGTAGCTCTTGAAAAACCCATAAAGAATCACTTGACATGCACTGAAAAGCCCTGCATGCAAACCCTAAAAATAGCTTCTGAAGACGGCTCTTGAAAAAGGTCCTGATCTTGGTTTGCATGTTATACCGTTGTGAAGCCCTCAAAAAACCCACAAGGAATCTCCAGACATGCAAAGAAAATTTCAACATACAAACCCTAAAAATAGCCCCTTAAGGCTGAATATTGAAAGTCATCATCTCATTATGCATGTTATATCAATGCGTAGGTTTCAGAAAACCCAGAAAGAATCTCCAGACATGCATTGAAGAACTTCACATATAAACCCTAAAATCTGCTCTGGAAGCTGAACTTGCTAAAAATAGACAGTCATCAGTTCTAGCTCAAAATTTGCAGACAAGTAGCTTGACATGTTCTGGATGCAGTGCAGCGATCGAAACTCCAAAAGTGCTGAGAGAACGCCCTGAATTGAACACTTACTAAAAATAGTAAGTTGTCAGAATTCACTGAAATTTAGCTGGGAACCTGCTGGAAGTGTACTGACTGCAACGTGAAGCTCAGATTCCAACTTATTCACTCCACTTGACTTCAAACTGGTGGAAAGACTCAAAACCCTAATTCTCAGACTTAGCCAAAATTTCACGTTTAAGCTCACAGACGGGCACATCCCCGGAAAGCAGACAGCAAAAAAGAGACAGAAAGAGGGAGAGAGAGAGAAAACCAAAGCCAAAAGACCAGAATGGAGCAAAAATTAGGGGGCCCCATTTTAAATGGGGTGATTTGTGAAAAGGTCACAACAGATAGCAATGACCAATCTCCACAATCAATCACATGCCAAACTGCAGATCTGATTTACATCTTGAATCTGTTTTAAAATAAAATCTAAGCGGATCTCCTTTAAACCCGCTCTGATTCCATGTTAGTTTTTATGATCAGATATAAAATTCAGAATTTAATTCAAAAAATCAGACACAATAACATAGCATATACCCTGGGAAAACCCTCCTCTTGAGGGAGAAAAACCCAACAACAATATATCACTTATATATTGAATGATAAACAAAAGTCTCCTTTACAATGAGGCCTATAAATAGACCAAGAATGGCACCACAATCTGATGCACAAACAGAACTAATATAAAGCTTCTTGCTGATAACAAACTCAGCCTCCTTCAATGCCACGATCTGCCTTCTTCAATATATCGATCTGCCCTTGAAGTAAATCGCACTTGGAACATACAACCAATGCAATGAATTCACACAAGAATGATATTCAAACTCTGATGAATATCGAATGTGAATAATTACAATGGAGGAGCATCATGTGTATATATATACACATGAATGGAAGGGACACATCTCTTCTAACCTTCATGTCAGCCTCCACCAAAAGTCGTGTCTCCAAGACACTTGAAGTCGGCCTCAAGGAATCGCAACACTTCATGAAATCGTGCCTAAGGATGTCGGCCTCAATGAATAAATAAATAAAGCATCATTTAATAAATGACGTGCCTCTTCATAACATTTGTCTTGCAATTTAAATAGTTGTTAGGCTATTATTTAAATTGCCTTCATCGCATGAACTGGGCTGGAAGTAGAAGCCCGCCGCTGCTCTTCTAACATCAACAATATCAGCTACCTTATTAAGTGATTATTCAATATGAAAATTAGTGTATGTGATGTTTGGATGCCAACTCCATTGTGTTCTTGCTATTGCGAAATTTAGATAGATGACACCACCTAATATTTTTCTTTCTAGATGGCAAGCCCCACACCTACAAATGTTCCAACTGAATCTGTTCAATTGGGAAAAGCAAGTGTTCCAACTCACCCCGCCAATGCAATCACTATGATCAACGATGGCAATAGTAAATTACAACCACACCTCCAAGTAATAGACATAGCCAGTTTTGGCCATGGCCTCGCATCAACAACTCGGTACGAAATAGATATATCTGATGGAGTTCATAAGCAAAAGGCTACTCTTCCAAAGAAATACAATACCTCCATTGATTTGGAAGAAATCCAAAAGGGATCTATAGTTCTACTTGTAGCATACAGCTGCCCTCTTATTTCCATGTCAAGGTGAGAGATTCTGATTAGTTGATTTCTTATTGACTTCTAATATACTATTCATCCTACTTACTCCTTTTAACTATATAAGTGAATTGCCATCTTAGAGCTAGAAATCACATGTTCGCACCACCATATCATTGGTCAGCCAGTCTATTTGTTTAATGATCCAAACCAGCATCTATTTGTTTGATGATCCAAACCAACATCTACATGCCATGCATTCACTTGAATCATCCACAAATATGCCTAAGAACAATGCCGTACCAAAGAGAAATCCACGAAGAACCCTCTTTGGAATAAGCTCATCCCACCAGATGATAGAGAGTGTGCCCATCATTACTCCCATCAAAAATTTGAACCCATTTCAAACAAGATGGCTTATCAAGGGTCGTGTGACAATGAAAAAAAAAATGCACAAGTTCAACACTCAAAAGGGGCAAGGACATGTATTCTCCTTTGATATTATTGATTGTGATGGTACTGAGATACGTGCCACTTCCTTCAATGAGGTGGTAGATCTTCATTACAAGAATGTTGAAATTGGAGCTGTCTATACAATATCTGGGGGGACTATTAAATTAGCTAATAGATTATACAACAAATTCAATAGCCAACTTAAGATTTGTCTACAAGATGATTCGAAGGTTTCACCCTCTAAAAATGATCTTTCAATTCCAAAGCATCCATTTTCTTTCACAGCCCTCACCGACATTCTCCACATCACCAACAATTCCCTTGTTGATGTTATTAGAATTGTTGTTTGTGTTGAACCGAGCTCTACAATAAGAAGAAGAGATGGTTCAAAAGTTCTTAGAAGGGCCATTAAGCTAATGGATATGACTTCCTGTACTGCTAATGTGACTCTTTGGGGTCCAAATGCTCAGAAACAAGGCACACAGCTCCAAGAGATGTACCTCTCACATAATGTTGTTGCTCTTGCAATAAAAAATGGACGTGTCACAGAATATAATGGAAAGCTAGTAAGCACTTTGGCAAGCACACAACTGTTTATTGACCCAATCATAGATGAAACATAGTAGCTAAAATCTTGGTTCTCACAGAATGGAACTGCTCTTTTGTCATTGTCTACAGAAGTTGTGCATGTGCCCGTCATAATAAGCAGAAATACAATTGCTGGTATTGAAGAACATTTTGTCCACATGAACCAATCTACCAAATACATCTTGAAAGCAACTGTGCAATTTATCAAATCAAATTCTTTTTGTTATCCATCTTGTCCCCTTGTGTCAGAAGGAAAAGAATGTAGAAAAAGAGTTGTGCAAGCTAAAGATGAGTCATGGTATTGCTCAAAATGTAAAGTTACAGTGGTAGATTGTAATTACAGGTATGCCCTTCAAATAAAGCTAGCAAACCATAATGGTGTGCATGTGCCCCTCATAATAAGCAGAAATACAATTGCTGGTATTGAAAAACATTTTGTCCACATGAACCAATCTGCCCAATGCATCTTGAAAGCAACTATGCAATTTATCAAATCAAATTCTTTTTGTTATCCATCTTGTCCCCTTGTGTCGGAAGGAAAAGAATGTAGAAAAAGAGTTGTGCAAGTTGAAGATGAGTCATGATATTGCTCAAAATGTAAAGTTACACTGGTAGATTATAATTACAGGTATGTCCTTCAAATAAAGCTAGCAGACCATACTGGAACATTGTGGGTTGTTGCTTTCGAAGATTCAACCACCAACCTTCTTGGTATCTCTGGAACAGATTTATATATGTTGCAATTCAACCTGGAAGCAAAAATCAGTGTTGCAGCCCTAATTAAACAAGCTTTCTTCAAAGATCATCTCTTCACCCTTTCATATGCAGCTGATCAAATTGGTGGTCAAAGATGGTTAAAAGCAACAGTCACCAAAATCCATAAATTAGATTTTGAAGAGGAAAATAAGCTGCTACTACAGCAACTCTCTGACATGTCAAATACAGATAATACTTGATATTGTAGCTATGATACTTGTACTTTCTTACAAGGTTACTTTATTGCTGAAGCAGAGTCTTGTAAAGGTTTGTTTGTTGAAGATGAAGTTTCATAATTTTTAGGAATGAAACAATTAGCCCATCTCCTTGCATTGCTTCCAAGATTTAATGATCAATTGTTGGTCTAATGCAATAAGGGTTACAAATGTGATTGGAGTAGTTGATTTCTTCCTTATATCTTGCTGTATCAGTCATCTCAATTGTTGGCGTAACAACTAGCACCTTTGGAGTAAGAGTTGGTACAGACAGCTATGCACACTACGCAATGAGTGCTCTTCAAATTAGGAGGGGAAGCTCCCTCGTTGTGCTTGACAAAAATACTTGTAAAGGAAAATAAACTAAACTAAATCCCGTCTTTTTGTTTCAGCTGTAGAGGTACAAGGCTTTCTCGAAAACTATATACGTTGTAGCTGAGTATTTTCTGGTTTTGCAGACTACTAACTACAACTATGCCAATTAATTAAAATCTATCCAATTTCCTCAAGAAAACAGAGCATGAGAAAATGGAGCAAGGTTTGACTATCAGACGATAAACGAGTATAGATTCTCAACTTGAAGGCAAGGTGGCACATCTATCAGCTCAATCTAAACACGTTTATTGGTAACAACATCACACGATAAACTGAATATGGATTCTCAACTTGAAGGCAAGGTGGCACGACTATCAGCTCAATCCGAATAAGTTTATTGTTCACAACACCACACGATAACCAAGTGCAGATTCTCTACTTGAAGGCAAGGTGGCACAACTATCATCTCAATTTGAACAAGCTTATTTAACACAAAACAGATTTTATCTACCTAAGGAAAAATTCACCATTATAATTGCATGAAACCCTATGTGGCATAACAATTCATCATAATAGTGAAAATGCATGAACAAATACAAAAAGAGCAATATTGAGGGCAAGGTAGGCACAACATATATTCCTCTCTAGTGCAAAAGTTAATTACAAATGAGCAAAAACTCTCATTTATAGACATTGAAAGGTGTAGGGAACCCTAAAATCACCTTGAGTCAACTACAGTCTTGCAATGCATGCAAGATTTATTACTAAACCCTAATAAAGTAAACTATATAGTTATCTGGAAAACTACCTTCAGTTAACTGGAAACCCTAACCCTAACTCCTACGAAGATAATTCCAAGGAAGAGATAAGCATGTGTGAAGTCAGCAAGTGAACTCAAGACTGAAAGTCGAGTTAACTGCTGCTCATGACTCAACCCTTGAAATTAACTACAGGTTCCAACTGGTAGATCACTCCATGTCATCTCGGTCTAACACTTCGACCAAGAACTCATCAATCTCTCTGTCTTTTGGCACTTCATTGACTAGTAACTCTGGTGGCTCTGTAACTGAAGTGATGACCACTGTTTCTTTTGCAGCTTGACGCTTCTTACGTTTTTCTCAATGGAGAAGTGTTGCATGACAAAACTGCGGAGTTTGACCACGAACACTCTGATTGTGAGAAATACACAAGAACGCGGAATTCCAACGGTATCCAACCCGCGTCTACGCTTGTCAAATTGTCTAAATCAACCCCCGGATGCACTTGATCTTCATTGTTAGCTGCTCTGATGAAAACATAAATTAAGACCGATTTGGTCTTGAATTCAGCCTAGTTGAACCGCCTTCTGAAAAACTTGCCCATTGACTGTGAACATGGCTATGTTCTGACAACTTTCTTCGGAAAGCTAAAATGGCTCCTGGTGAGGCTAAAAATACCCTGTTGGAGGATAATTTTCACCAAAAATTCTAAGACATGGGTTTTGTCTAGAAAAGGATTCTAAGACAACCCACAATGTCAGAATTGCGAAAACACGTCGTTTAGCTTGACATGCAAAGATTCTTTAGTTGAGAACTGTAGGGGTTTTAGAGCTTCCCGGGGCAATTTTTCTTGAGAAAATCTGGAACATGGGTTTTGTGCACAACAGAATTCTAAACAAACCCAGATGATGCAATTTTTTAAAAAGATGTGATTTTAGCCCACATGCAAAGAAATCTTCGGAAAAAAGCACAAAGCTTCAGAATGAAGGCTACGGGGCAATTTTCTCGAAAAAATCTAAGACATGGGTTTTGCTGCTGATGCTGAAATATGCGAACCCAGATGGTCAAATTCTGAATATTTTGCCGTTTTCTTTGACGTGCGAAGAAAGTACCTAAGATGAGAAATAGAAGAAAGAAGGTTTTATTTGCTCTGCTTCTGTAGAATTCGCCTATCTCTGTTTTGGAATTTGATGAAACCTGCATGCAAACTGAAAACAAAGTTTGGAATATTCTTCTTCTGAACAAACTGAATCCGTTGCTATGAATAACACTGAAATCTGACACCTGTAACACCTTTAAATTGCTGCTTGCTCAAGAAGAATGTATATTTCGAAGCTTGAGATGAAGAAATAATGGATGCCAATGCTTGAATAAATAGATTTTCATCTTTGAAATTCGCACAAAAGCATTAAACCTTGAAAAATGCGCTTGGCTTATGATTGGACCCCAATTTTAGTTAACTGAAACTAAAATAAGCTAAATAAGGCATCATGCTTTAGGGCGCCTTACCAAGACTTCAGTTGCAAATTTATTTAAAGCACCATGCGATTTTGACTTCAGTTGACAATCCTTGTTGAATTTGCCATACTTCAAAATTCACTAAATTTACAATTAAGAATTAAAGTGTCCCTTTCAGAACTGAAGTTGACAATAAAAATTCGCCACACTTCATGCTCATGCTTTAAATCTTTAAAAATTCTAAATATGGCGTCCCTTTTCAGTTAACAATCAAAGGTAAATTCGCCAACTTCACAAAGTCAAAATTCATGCTTTAATTTAGATATGGCGTCCCTTTTCAGTTAACAATCAAAGGTAAATTCGCCAACTTCACAAAGTCAAAATTCAAGCAATTGCGCCATGCATGCAACCTCAAGTTGATTCTCAAGCATAAACTTCAGTTAAGTGAACATACAAACAAGTTAACTCAACATGCAAAGTTGTTAACTGGACATGCGAACTGAAAGTACACTCAACATGCCAATATATGAACTGGAGATGACAACCCATAAATCGTTCAGTCTAACTGAAGTCAAAACTCAAGTTAAGGCGCACTAGTCAACTTCTTTCGAAAAATCAACTTTGACCTCTTAAGGCGAATTCTAGACTTAGCCAATTGTCATGAAAATTTAGACTTAAACCTCTTTTGAGACCTCTGTTCATCCTCTGACACTGGATGACTGACTCCACCGATTGGCTGGCTGACAGGTGCATCGCAGAGCAGGACAAAAACTGATCAAAAGGTACCTTGAGACTGAACATCATAAAACTAACATCTGAAGGCTCAAAAAAACCAAGCGCCTTTTTCAAAAACTGCTCTTTTTCTCAGACTTAGTCAAATTTTGACATCTCGACACGCATTTAAGGAAAAACAAATCCTTCATAACTTCTGATTGACCAAGTTTCAGGACTGGATCTCAGGTTCACTGCGGAGCTGACTTCATTCTGCATGACAGCTGCAAAGGCACATTTCTCCAGAAAATATCATCTGAGGGGTGAAAATCATGGGCGCCTTTTTCAAAAGTTGCTCTTTTACTCCCAAAGATAGCCATTTCTGGAACTGACCAAAATAATACTAAAACTCCGACTGCAAGCTGCTGAGTCATCCTCTGATCTGACAGAGATAGGCAACGGAAAGCTGAACGTAACACGGACAAATTGAATATTTGAGATCATAAAAAAGAAGGCATTAAAGGCTTGAAAAGCTCAGGCGCCTTTCTGGAAAAATGCTCTTTTGTTCATTCCTTGATATTTTGACTAAGATTTGACCCCATGTTTGACCTCTGGCTCAGGCACTTCAGCAACTCAGATTCACCCATTGACGGATGCGTTGCGAAGCTTGAACAATTGTGAGACAAACATCTTAGGTGGCATTTAGTCAAAAACCTTCATTTGTCACCTCAAAAAGATGGGCGCCTTTTTCAGAAGCTGCTCTTTTTTCCAGTGTTAGCCAATTCTGGCTCTCCTCTCGTTTTGCGCTATAGCTTCCGTAACTTGCACGAAACAGGTCCGTTTGTGTGATGAGCCCTGCTAATATAGACTCAAAACCTTTCAATTTTTGCCTTGGGAATTTTGTCAAACACTTGTCATGTAAAGCTGATATATGCTGATATAAACTTTTGATTGCTGTGTTTTTGGTTTTTTGGCACTTGACAATGATGTTTGAATGCTCTGATACCACTGTGATGAGCCTTGCTAGCTCACTGCTCAAACCCCTGTCTTATTCTTAAGTCTATTTGTGTTTTTTAGTTTTTTAGAGAAATTTTGTAGACAGAAGAGAAGGTGCGCATCATATTAAAGCTCACAGAATGAAAACTTGAGCAAAACTAATCAAACTGAAATTGTAGAAGGTATTTAATAAGCTCAACAATGGATTTAGAACATATAAACATACACGAAAGCCTCCAATTTATTTAATTAAAAAATGAAGCCAGTTTGCCAGTCTATACATGAAAATCTGACAATATTCAGAATAGGATAAAACAAAGTCTAAATCTAGCTGTGAAACTTGAGCAATAGAAGAGGGAATGCCAAGTGCTGAAGATAGTGAAGAGAAACCCTGAAGAAGATAGGCATTTCTTCAACCAGCAAGTGCGCCCTAGCTCAAACAGCCACGCCTTTGAAGCAAAAAGACCAGAAACACATCTTAGAAGGTGCGCCCAAGTAGCTATGATGCCTGCCATGAAGAAGGAAGAACACCATCCATTCAAACCCTCTGTTTCTGATGAAGAACACTTACAAAAATCTGTTATAGCACTGCAGAACTTCTGAATGAAGCTCTCTCAATTTGCACCAATTCAGCTGATCTCTCACAGCCTCACAAGTGCTCACACTGAAGAGATTTCATTCTCCAATGGTGGATTGCTGCAAACCTGATCACAGGATGGAAGCAAGGGAAAAAACCTCCAAGGCAAAGTTGAAATATTCAAAAAGATGAGTTTCTCATTGCCCAAATCCCTTATATAGCAAAAGAGGTGAAAACCCAAGGAGGCCGTACATTTTAGGGTTTTAGATCATTTAAATTTATGGAAATAAACTTAAGTCACTTTCCATAGTCTAGACTTTGATTTTTGGCGCCTTCTTTAAGTGATTAAAAGATATAACTTAAAATATTCACTTTAGACTTTATTTAAGTGATATAAGAATTATAAAGTCAAATTGACTTTATAAAAAGACTTTAAGTTAAAATATAACTTAAATCACTTAAGTAAGCCTATCTCCCTCAATTCTCAACAAAATTCAGTGCCGTCAGAAGCAAAGAAACTCCTATACTGCCAAGGCCTGCAATGAGCCTATCCATGATCTCAAAAAATGAAACCGACCAAACTCTCCAGAAGGTACCACTGACCCTCTAACCAATCCAGTTAGCCCACAAGGGTCCCAAAAAAGGCTAACCATCTCCAAACAAGATCACGCTGAAAATGGGGACATTACAGTCCGCCCTCCCTGAAATTGCTTGTCCACAAGCAATCTCAACAACAAAGGATCAATCACTCCACCAGGATCCCAAGGATAGTGCTGTGAAATGTCCCTACTATCATCAACTGTCTTCCGCTGCTCAACACTGATCTCAACTTCACCATGCCAAAAGTGGTGAAGCCAATGCATGGGACTCATCCAAAACACAGTACCAATCCTGTCGCCACCTGGATCCCAATATAAACGGTACTCACATCCATCCATCATAATAAAGTAAGAATATCGGGAAGCATCCGCAACACAACATCTCTGTCTGTAGCTGGAACCCATGATGTCACCATAACCTGTCAACCCATGAAACCAACCATCTAGCAATGAAGCTACTAAATCCCAACTCTGCAAATCATGCCAACTCCAAGTAGGACAACCATCGATCAATGAAGAGTCTAAGAAGATTAAATCACCCAGCAACAAGTAGATAGCTGCCAGATCATGAGTAATATCTAACTCGAAGAGAAGATCATCATATGGAATACCATCTACTCTAGGAAGAGAAACTGGATCATCGTCATCCCATATGCAACCCCTAGAAGAATGAGTTTCTAAACTTTGAACAATTTCAACCTCACATGGTGAATCATTATTAGAACAAGGTACATATCCATATCCATCATCTCTTTGAGTTAAAAGCCTTCTAAGGTCATCTATCCTTTTATGTCTTGCTATGTTTAGGTGATTGACTTTTTCCTTCACCTCTTGAAGACGTTGTTTTGCATTTGCAGCAACTAACCTAGCCTCCTTGGCCTTCCTCAACCACTCTTCATTCAGCATTTCAGACCTTCTAATCTCTTCAATGCCAAAGTACACAAAATCAGTCTTCTTATGCTTGATATCTTCATGTCCACCAATGGATGTAGGGCTTCCATCAAAGGATGATATTATCTCATTGGCTTGCTCATGATCACAAGCTCCTATTTCATGAGAATGATGAGGCATTAAGCTGCTGTCCTCAAACAAATCCGTAATGACATCATGCCATTGTAAAATGTCTCCTTCATCACATGTAGACAAAACACTAGTGGCTGCTCCACTAAGTAAAGGATCAACTTTCACATCCACCTTAATATCTTGGGCCTCCAATAGACTCTCACATGAATGAATAACATTCATCGAACCACAATCTGATTCTTTACCATGATAGGATGAAGTAATGCTAGACTCACCTAATGAAGCATCACAAGAAACCTTATCTTCATTTGGCCCCTCTAATACAACTGGTTTGTCTTCAAACAACACTTGCTCATCTTGAAGTGTCCTATGCCCAACATCTACTTCTATGTAAGTCTGATTTTTGTCCTCCATAAGATCAGCTGTATGCTGGTCACTAACTGCTGAGAATTCATTGTGAAGATTTCTAGATACTTCACCTGTAGAGACCTCATGTATCTCATTTTTATTTTGTGATGTAGACCTGAAGATGGATGCCATAAACCTTGTTGTTTTATCTAAGGTTGCAGGATCTGAAATCAATTCATTTATCCCTTTCTGATTTTCATCCAACTTTTTCAAACTTTGTTTCAGCTTCTCCATATTCTTGTCCCACTGCCTCTGAGTAATTGAAGTAGCCATGATCAATGCCCAACAGGATGGCAGGAAACCGCTCTGATACCACTGAGATGAGCCCTGCTAATATAGACTCAAAACCTTTCAATTTCTGCTTTGGGAATTTTGTCAAACACTTGTCATGTAAAGCTGATATATGCTGATATAAACTTTTGATTGCTGTGTTTTTGGTTTTTGGCACTTGACAATGATGTTTGAATGCTCTGATACCACTGTGATGAGCCTTGCTAGCTCATTGCTCAAACCCCTGTCTTTTTCTTAAGTCTATTTGTGTTTTTTAGTTTTTTAGAGAAATTTTGTAGACAGAAGAGAAGGGGCGCATCATATAAAAGCTCACAGAATGAAAACTTGAGCAAATCTAATCAAACTGAAATTGTAGGTGTTTATTATCATCAACAATGGATTTAAAACATATAAACATACCTGTAAGCCTCCAGATTTTTTAAATAAGAAATCCGATCAAAATAGTGAAGAACTGACGAAAACTGGAGTAGAAAGTTACAGATTGCAAAGTTTAGTCTGAAACTGAAGCCAAAGAGAAGTATAGGTAGGGCGCCCAAGATCATGAAGAGAGATCCTCAAAAAAGAAGACGTTTCTCCAAGAAAAGCCAAAAAAACCTTATTTGCAACATCTTAAAAGGTGCACCCAAGTAGCTATGATGCTTGCCATGAAGAAGGAAGAACACCAACCAATAAACCCTCTGTTTCTGATGAAGAACACTACAAAAATCTGTTGAAGCATTGCAGAACTTCTGAAATGAAGCTCTCTAAATCTGTACCAATTCAGCTGATCTCTCACAGCCTCACAAGTGCTCACACTGAAGAGATTTCGTTCTCCAATGGTGGATTTGCTGCAAACCTGATCACAGGATGAAAGCAAGGAAAAAACCTCCAAGGCAAAGTTGAAATATTCAAAAAGATGAGTTTCTCATTGCCCAAATCCCATATATAGCAAAGGAGCTGAAAACCCAAGGAGGCCGTACATTTTAGGGTTTTTAGATCATTTAAATTTATGGAAATAAACTTAAGTCACTTTCCATAGTCTAGACTTTGATTTTTGGCACCTCCTTTAAGTGATTAAAAGATATAACTTAAAATATTCACTTTAGACTTTATTTAAGTGATATAAGAATTATAAAGTCAATTTGACTTTATAAAAAGACTTTAAGTTAAAAATTAACTTAAATCACTTAAGTAAGCCTATCTCCCTCAATTCTCAACAGAATTCAATGCCGTCAGAAGCAAAGAAACTCCTGTACTGCCAAGGCCTGCAATGAGCCTATCCACGATCTCAAAAAATGAAATCGACCGAACTCTCCAGAAGGTACCACTGACCCTCTAACCAATCCAGTTAGCCCACAACGGTCCCAAAAAAGGCTAACCATCTCCAAACAAGATCA
>VDFB02162131.1:0-29445 GCA_007258455.2 Sequoia sempervirens | reverse complement strand
TTTTTCTCCAATATATATCTCCAACATGCCTCTAAGAGTCAGAAAGGAAAAATATGAATAAACTACTCTCCAAAATAGTAACCCATATGTCATTTTTTAGAAAAGGAAAAAACCCTCCAAAATAGGGCCCAAATTTCCTCATAACTTAATGACAAAATATTGAAACTTGCCCTCCTAAATAGATGGACCCAAAAGGAATTAAAAATCAAGCTTGAACTGACTGAAAACAAAATTAGAAGGTCCAGTTCACTTGTTTTTTCCATTTTGCACAAATGAGACTCAAACTAGAAAAGGAAAGCTTCTGTAAGGACTCTTTGCATCTCCTCCTATTCACTACATTTAATCGACACTTATTAAAGCAATTTATAAAAACATTGCTTTTAATAATGTCTTACAATATCTTGTAGTTTTAATTTTACAAAATAGAAAGGGCTTGACCTTGGCTCCTGATTTGATTTTTTGCAAAAAAACAATGAGGTGTACATGATTTTGATTATATTTGCAAAGGTATAAAATATTCTCACTTAGGCATTTTATTTTCTCTAAAAATCATAAAATATCATCAAAAGCATAGGCTATATGATTTTTCTTCAAAAATCAAGAAAAGGAACTAAGGCAATAAAGATGCCTAGGCTTGTAACACACATGCAAATGAAAAAACCATAATATCACAAAGTATTTGCAAAGCATGAAAATTTAAAACAATGTGAAAATATGCACAAGGTAAAATTAGGGAAAAATGGGAAACCCTAACACAAAACCATGACCTCCATTCTTTTCGACCTCATTTTTCATTTTTCATTTTGATGAAGAATTCACCTCTAGTTGGCCACCATAAAACTAAGGTTTGGTTCAGGTTTCATGGAGTTCTCTATCGATTATGAAGGTTTCATTGCACCTTCCACAGGCTTGTGTTGATGTTGAGAGGTATGTTTAAATTTTTGCATCTCTTATTGTGTTTCTATGCTCAACTTCTTTGGATTTAAACTCTCTTTTAATGGAAAATAAATAGAAAACTCTTTATCTCTACATACACTTTTCATTTAATTCGATTCTCTTAGATGTTTAGAAAATGATGAAAGGCTCTTCATTTTCTATATTTTTCACTTTCTTGAAGATAACATGGCCGCGACTATGAATGAAAAGATCTCCCTATTTTTTGGAAAGAATAGATCATAATCTTAATTTTCTCTTCCTTCCAAGCATCTTCCATGGTTTCATGATTATGGTCATGAATTTGGCCATTAGTTTTTTGGGTGTGTCTTATTTTCTGTATGAAACCTCTCATGGGTTTGGCTACTTTTAGACAAAAGAAAAGGATGAAATCCCAAGCCACGCCCCTCCATTTCTAGGTGATTCTTGTGCTTACACAAACTCGATGGTTTCTTCATTCTCTAGTTATGATTCCTCCATTTATATCTTCAAAAATCATGGGTTCAAACCCCTTGTTTGTGGCTTTTATTTTCATGGAAAATGAGATGAAAAATCATATTCTTGGTTCGGCCTCATAACTAGAATCATAGACCCATTCATCTCTTGCAAATCCCTTAGTACTAAACACAAAAATTTGGGTTCTCTTTTGTAGAAACATTGTGGTTGTATCTTACTTCTTGCATTTCTTCTTCAAAACTCTTCATGGTTGTCACTGTACATTGTATTTATGCCTCCTATATTGTTTTAATGGCTGCCCCATTGTGGATATAATACTCTTCTATAGTGATTCTGAATGATTGGTCCTTGCGTTTAAGTCCATTATTCTCATTGCCACTTAATGTACAGTTGTACCTTCAATGTATGCATCATAAAAAAAAAGGAATGATGTTGAGACATCAAATGAAGGATATGAAAATATGAGGGAAACACTGTTTGATGAAACTAAACAATGATAGGGTAAAAATTGTATGCAAACATGCTCCTTAATGAGAAAAAGGTGCATTTTATTCTACTTTGTAGATCATTATGCTTACATATTATGAATTCCATGGCACTTCAACATGTTTTGTTTTATTATGCATCTTGTCTTATATGCAATTGTAGACTAGAAACGACCTCATACATTGTGGAAATAAAGTCATTGCTCAAAATACATTGTTTTTATTTCTTACTAACTACTCTATACACCATGATATTCCTTGCGAGCTCCCTTATGATATCCATGATCTTGCACATTGCTTCCTTCTACAAACTATGAAACTTTTTGCTTCTTAAAAGCATGAACAGGTATGAAGATCATCATGTTTGTTGTTCCTTTTGGAATTATGACCTTATTGTTCTTTGTCCTTGTAACTATGCACCATTGGTGCACAATGATTTATAACTATTCTAAAATATACATTTCACATGATGCAAGCAACAAAAGTGATGTTGTAACAAAAATGAATAATGGTGCAAAACTAGAGATGATATGAAACTTAAAGATACACAAAGCTCCTTAATGCAATTTTATTCTATTTTGCATATAAATTAAGAATTTAAATAATCTCATTGCTCATTTGTGACTTCCATTTCAAAGGGGGCTTCCTCATTGCACCTTTGACTTGGCTATCATGAATGGACAATGTTCTAGTTGTTCTTACAACCACTTTTTGAATTACTCGTTAAGCTAAAAATGCTTTTATTTGAGCATTCTGAATGTGTTTTCCTATCTCATTCCCCTCTTGATACTTAGAGGTAGAATGCTAGTCTCAACCCTTATAGGAGCCCATTTTTTCACCACATGTTGAAATATCAACAGAAATGAATCCAGCAACAAGATCTCACCTATATTTGCACAGTGAACAAACATGTTAGATAGAAAAAATAGTGAAGCTCAATGCGCCTATGATGTTTGACTTTTTAGGATCTCTTGTATACATCTAATGCTTGCTCAAATGATTTAATGTGTCATAGATATATATTATATGTCTGTTGATAGGACATATGTTGAGATTCATATCCAGAGCTCTAACCATCCCTTTTTATCATGATGCAGGTTCATCTGAAGGTTAGGAGCAAGGAGGAGCTAAAGACAATGAATACCCACACAAAAATCTTCTAAGAAATGATGGATATGGGTATGTGTAGGATCATCATGGAAAAAATAGGCCCTTAAGTGGCAAAAAAATCAAAAAAAATAGAGTTAGGAAACTTGATGTAAAAATTTGAATAATTTATCTATATTATTTCAAAAATATGTAAGAATAGAATCTATAGAAAATTGAATGTAGTTACTAAACTACTAGGTTTATTTATAAAAAAATAAATCTATTTGGTGAAAATTTGAAATTTCAATGCAGTAGTACTTAAATTTCAAGGAAAATTAAGAAGTAGGTATTTGTCCTACCACCCCTAACCACAACAAAATGATAATATTTTTTTATAATATTTTAGATATAAGTAGAGAACTCATGTCAGATGTGATGCATATTTTTGTAATTTATTTCCAAGTAAATAATTAATTATGATTTTTATTAAAATTTTAAAAAATATAAAAACTAGTATGCCTGATCACCTTAACTTGGTCAAAACTTCATGAATTTTTTTTTTAATCCTATAGTATGTGAAGCATAGAATGTGACACATGTTTTGATTCAAAAATGTGATACCTTTGAAAGCTATAGATTTTTTTCAATCAGCCTATCAATTAGACTTTACCATAATTCAAATAGAAATGAATAATAATTATTTATTAAATTCAAATTAAAACATAATTTTTATTGGTGGAAAGCTAAGAATCTCCTTTAAAAACCCTTTTTGTTTCATCAATTTTGGGTAAAAAAAAATTCATCAGCCACATACCCTACAAATACCCATTATATCACCACTTTTTGGCCCATCATGATCCTACACATATCTATATGTTTCTTTTCATGTGATCTTTTCATTACTTTCATCTTTAGATGTATAGTCTATCTCTATGTTGCTTTAGTTCAACTACTCCCATGGCTTGTGTGGGACATTTGATCATTCCTTTCCTTTCAATATATGAAATTGTTTTTATGAAATCTTGTGTATATTCCATTACAAAATGAATGCAACATTACAAAAATGAATGAAATCAATATCTTGTAATTTTATGTAGTTCACTTATGTTATAAAACATTGCACAATGAAAATTGAAATCTCTCTTTTAAATCTTAGATATGCAATTGTTAAGCATAACAAAAATATGTTGGAATACCTTTCAGCTTTAAATTTAATCAACTGCTTCAGCTCTATCAAATTGAGCTATAGCTGAAAATTTTGTAACAGCAACTATGGAGTTTTTGCAAGACAAATGTGATTTGGAGACTATAAAATACAATTATTTATTGGTTTTCTATAATAAAGATAAATAGGTGTTGGTAGAGTTAGAATTGCAAAATGAGATGTTGCTAAATCAACAACCATTGCAACTAGCACCATCAATACAAGTCAATGCTCCATATCCCTCTTCTCCACTACCTCCTCTAGTTAATTCAGCTCCCCACCTCCATGGAGATAGTTTTCTATGATGAAAATATACCACTTTCAAAAAAAATTGCAAGTACATCAATTACACCTTCTCCCAAGGCAAGAATAAGCAAAAGGGATTTGATCAAACAATTAAGGGTATATGAGGATATATTTTCATTATATGATGAGAATAACATTCTTATTGTTTGCAATATTATTGAGCATTATTTGGGGAAGGCAATAAAGAGAGTTAATATTTTCACTCCAGTTATTCTTTAGTATTTGATGCAATCAAAATGTTTGAGAGGGATAGGTCAATTGTTGTCCCGTTGATGCAGATATGGGTACCCAGGCTTTGTGCATTGAAAATCATGGTTGTAGGGTCTACTCATGAGTTGAATAAGCCATTAAAATCTCCCCACTTAAAAAAATGTAAAATGACTCACTGAATGTTAGGGATTAGTAGATCCATTAGAGAAAATGGTTAAAGAGTTGCACCAACAATTTGATGAGAATGATGTTGGCCTATTGCTAGAATTTTTGGATGCCACTGGAGCTATAAAATTATATATCCAATGGAGAATGCAAGTGGAAAATATCATTTCCACACAATCTATCTTAATTTTTGATGGTGGGGATGTGGGTATTGATATGTTGAAAAATAGTATGGACAAGTTGTCACTCACTATCAATTTCTTAAAGTACTTTGACAAAGAAGCTAACTAGTTATTCAAGAGATATGGCCCATATAGAACCAAGTTGGATGAGTTCATGGAATTCAATTAGTCTTCAGGGGAGGATTATGATGTGTGTGATAAGAAATATAATTCTATTCCAGAATTGTAGGATTTTTCTATGGTGGTGCGGCTAATATTTTTGTCTATTATGCACACTCTACAATCCCAAAAGGTCCCAATAGCACCAACAATAGAATATTTTGTCTTTTTCACATGAGGTTTTTTTCTTCATTAGCCAACCCATATCTCTTGGGTTCATGTCAATAGGAATCAAGAAAAGGAGTAGCAAAGTACCAACCATCAGCCTCAAAGCACTTCAAGGAGGAAAAAGATTACAAAAGGAAAATATAATGGTATTTTTCCTTATAATATTCCAATCACATTTTAAAATATATTTAAATTATCAAATGAAAATTTGACAAGTGTAATTGTCCTAAATCTTGTTTCTCCCTTGTTCTATAAAAGGGAATTCAAGTCCATTTGCATGGGATGATTCATCTCCCAAAGAATTTTTTAATTGAAAATCATAGAGAATAGAGTTCATGTTTCATCTTAGCTTATTGATTTTACATTTTATGTTGTATAACAATACCAACATTTGAATACAAAGATGGCATAATTTTAAAGACAATTGTCTCTTGTTGTACTCTTTGCACAAATTATTAATAAAATTGATCAAGGATCCTTCATTTCATCTTCATTTTTGCTCAAGTCGATGTATGCTTTTCTTTATTTTTTGATTAAGAGAATTGGTTAAAATAATTTGATAGAAGTATAAGTTTTTGTATTTGTGTGCAAGGATTTGGTAAGAACAGTTGGTTCGGGATATTGATTGAAATATTGTAATTTAGTATTGTAAAATCTCTATAATGTTAGGATTGAAATGATGTTATGCATCATGATATGGATTGAATTTGACTCCATGACCTAGGCTTAAGGAACCAATATATAATTTTTCTTTAGAGTTTTAAATTATATGACCTTTCACAATTTAAAAGAACAAACACAAAAGTTTCATTTCAATTCAAGTTCAATTCATTGAAGCTTCATTCAGTTCCTAAAATAAAGAAAAATAGGCTCACCATAATGACACAAAATAATGAACCAATCTCTGCTCTATTTCATTCAATATGAAAGTAATAATGTGTAATTGAATATTAGAAGTCAAACCTAACTAATATAGAAATAAAAAGGAAGGTTTTAAGAAGTTCAAATGTTTTGTACCTATTGCAAAAAGTGTTTTTTTGGGCCTCACTAAGGACTCATTCATGCAGTGGTGAATGGGTCCCTGTTAGGGTTCTAGAAAATCAATATATGGGTTTTATTCTTCAATGTCTACACTCCTAGATCCTAGGTGTTCAACTCTCAAAAGTTGGAAATAAATTTTGTAGAGGACTTTCTATGATTTTGTAAGAAAGATGACAAATTTTTCTCTCTAATTATTCTTCAACCTAAAACCTGCAATCACACATCAAAGGAGAAGAAATTGTTGTTTTGTTAGGGAATAGGGATTTTCCTTGTTCAAACCCCATTTAGGTAATTAAACCTTGAAATGAATGAAATCATAAAGGAATTATGAATGAACACAATATGTAATGACTCAACAAACCTCAATTGAATCTTGGAGTAAAAATAAGCTACCTTGCATGAAGTGGCCTCAATGGATATAGTTCTTTATCATAATACTTGATTTGAAACAATTCTTGAATAGGATCTCCAATGCTACATCAACACATTGGCTCAACAACATACATGATGCACTATACCTTTGAGATGATGATATGACCTTTGATTTTGGAAATACACTTTAATAATTATTCCCTTGAATGCTCTATAATGCTCTTGTGAAAGTACTCTTGATTGCTTATGAAGACCTAGTATTTCTTAGATGAAACTAACCTTGTATTTATAATTATCTTACTCTTAATTGTCAAAATTAAATAACAAAAGTCAACATCAAATATAGGATTTGAAATCATTAAAATATCACCAAAAAACATATCCCAAATGGGTTCCTAAGGTTATGTGAGGACCCCTTCACCATAGGGTGAATGGGTCCTAGCCTACTTAACTAGGACACTCCTTGGGAAATATGAAATGATATACAAAAATGGGGTCCTAGGATCTAGTGAGGACCCATTTGCTAGGTGGAGAATGGATCCTAGGTCACTAACCTAGGACACATTCTTCATAAAATTAAGTGTTATGTAATATTATTTAAGACTGACAATTTTTATCCCTTGGAAAATGTAATTAATTAGGGTTGGATTTGAATTAAAGGAGCCAATTAACCTCAATTTAACCTCAATTAATTAATAAATCCCTAGATTATTTTGATAGTGTACAGATACACTTTACAACACCCTAAATAAGGATCCATTAAGTCAATTTTTTTTACTAATTATTCATCCCAAATTAAGTGTGAAAAAGGGATACTTTTTCCAATACTACATTTAGCCCCCACTTTAGTGAGAAGAGGAACTTACTTCAAACTCACACTAAAGTAGAAATTCAAGAGGGGTCCAAGCATACCAATGTGGATGGTATAGAATGACAAAGATCAAGTGGGTGGTCAAGCCCCTAGGATCGAAGATCCCACATCAAACCAACATAAGCACAAAGGGATACACACAATGTGTATGATATGCAGCAAGAAGGAAAGATACACAAACATACAATGCCAAAGACTAAAAGAAAGAAAAACAAAAACAAAAATAAAAATAGAAAGGGGTGGATCAAGCCTTGACTATTTTTCCAACTTGATGTGGATCAATCCTTAGTAATTTTTCTAAAACGCACTCACTTTGGGGTAGTGGAACCTCAGGCTATCTGCTAGGTGAGTTTTCCCAATTGGTGGCTTATTAAGGAAGTCATGCCTATGTGTCAGCTCTCACTGTACTTACCATACCAAATTTATCCCTTTGATAACTCTGATAGGGTGCCAAAAAATGAAACTTTGAGCTTATGAATAACATGTAAGTAAAGGTTTTTGTTCAAAGGGATCTTTGCTTAATTCGTGTAAGGTCTCTTCTTAGGGAACATTATGCCTAATGTCGTCAAGAGAGGACAACTCAAAGAAATATCATGGTCTTGGAGGAAATTAGACCCAATGGAACCACCAAGAAAAGGACACATCACAAGAATAAGGGAAATAACACAAATACATATGAGTGTCAATGTATTCCCCCACTTTAGAGTGATTGTGAACACCATTATTGTGAGAAATACGATTTAAAGTAGGAGACATGAGAGGTTACTCAGAAATCCCTATTCCAAGTCATATGTTCCTGAATGAAACTACATCAGAATAATTTTTTTTCCCCAAAATGTAATACTAAAGATAACTTAGTACATCACACATGATCCAACTTAATTTATGTCATCTACATCCCAAGCTTTCTCTTATATATACATAGAAATTCAACTAGCCAAAATAGACAATCAACGAGTGCCATACAAGGACAAGGATAACCTAATTCCATTTCCCCCACTTAGTACAAGATAAGGATGAGTCGAGGTGATTGATGAGAAACTTTAAAATAAATATCAATTAGAGGAACTAGGTTCTTCAACACAAGGAAGAGCACCACAATCCTTAAGATGTTGAATTTTATTACCCAAATCCTTACATTCATTAGTAGAATGACCATGAACTCTTGTAGTAAAATTTCTTTCATGCTCTTGGAGGGAGAGATATCAAACAATCTTGGATGAGTCTCAAAAAGATACCCTCTTGATCAATAGTAGAGGATGGTCCTTGATTTTGCAACAAAGATATCTCTTGCTTAGTAAAAGATTTCATATTTACAAAAGACTCTTTAGATTGCAAGATTTTGGTCTCTCCTTGAAAGGAGGGTGTAAAATATAACAAAATCCAATCATTACTAAGACATGTCCTAGGAGTTCTTTGTGTGATTACATTAATGTTAACCAAAGACTTCTTTGTTTCTCTCATTTCTTTCGAAGGACAATAACCAATACCACTAGTTTCTATCAATTCATGATGCACTAATGTTAAAGTTGGCTTAGAAGAATCCTTTGTAAGAGTTTTTATATTGATTGAAGGATTTTTTGTTTCTTTCGAGGGACAATAGCCAAGATCATTAGTCGTTTCTTTTTTTTAGGATCTATAGGGACACAGATACCTTGTTCTCTAGCACCACATATTTTTCAACTATACCCAAGTTTTTTAAGTTCATAACCTCTTCCATAAAGATTTTTCATCTCTTTTGGATTTAGTGGTTTCTCATAATTAGTTTCATCAATTTTTTTTTTATAATTTGGTTCTTTTTATAAAGTGGTTAAGGTGGATGCTTTCAAATTTTGTGTTGACATTACCACTTTTTTCTTCCCTTGTTAGACTCTTTTTTTATGACCTTGTATTCACCCATGAATTTTGGTGTGAAATATAAGGAACCCCAATCATATTTTAACAATTTAGTGACTTCATCAATTTTCTTCTTATGTTCTTTCTTCATGACTTCCACTTTTGTAGCTGATTTGAATACTTTCAAAGGAACTCATCCTTCTTTCTCAGAAATCAAAAAAATATTTAGGCTCAAGATCCACTTTGAATGTGTAAACTTTGTTATCATAGACATACTTCATTTTATGATGAAGGGTAGAAGGCACCCCGTTCATTGCATGAATACATTGACTTCCTAAGAGAAGATTATAGGAAAGATCATGAGGCATAACATGGACCAAAGTTTGTAATAGGACCTTTCCAACTTTAATAGGTAATGTGATGACTCCAAGTGGTTGTTTTCCTATGTTATCAAACCCACAAATACATAAAGAGTCGGGTTGAATTTTTCTTTTGTCTACATTAATCCTATCAAGAATGTTTATGCTACACACATTAAGGGTTGAGCCACTGTCAATAAGAGTTTTGTTTATTGTAGTATGAGTATGGTGAGCTATTATCATGAAACCTTCATTTTGATTTTCCACTTCTAATGGAGGTAACTCATCTTGATGGAAATTAATGTCTAAGTTTACTGGAGTTATAGCTTGAATTTGGGCTGCCACATCAGTTTTTTGAACATTAGGAGGGGTAGGAACTTGTTATAAATCACTTTGATGCATATTATGATGAATAGGCAAGGCTTGAATATTTTCCTATAAAGATATCTTAGTAGGATTGTTTTTAAGTTGTTCAAAAAGATCATACTCCTTTCTACTATGTGAGGGAAAATGAGGAGCACTAGGCAAGATAGGTTGAGGCAATGGGAGGGATGTTGGAGGTGCTTCTCTTAGTTGTGGGTTATTCCTAGTGCTATATCTATGAGCAACGGTATTGTAACTTAGTTTTTGTGAAACATTATCATTGTCAAGTTTCCTTTTTGGTGGTTCTAAGATAAGCATTGGTTTATTTTGAACTTTTGGTTGTTGTGAGGGTGGGTAGATGGTAAGAAGTGGCCAAGGAGACCACTTCAAGGGATATATAATGTGCATAACCTCAAAAGGCTTGTCCTTATTTTCATGATCTCTCAGTGAAGGGGAGTCTAATGTCACTTCATCATCTTCATCTAAGGAAGCCTCATTATTATTATTGTCATTTTCTTCCACCATGATATATTCCCTAGTAGGAGAGTTTTTAGGAGAGAAACAAACTAATTGTTCATGACATTCAAAGTTTAGTTCTTCTAAAATGACTTCATCACAAGTAAGGGAGTTATCAATGATGTCCTTCTCTTGTTCAATATTTTTTTTCCTAGGGGGAGAGATACAAATATGAATCTCATTATTCTCATTGGTTTTATTTTCTAACACCAAAATATCTTCTTGACAACTAGGGGAGATACTAGGAGAAGAAAAAATGTGATTGTCATGATTTCCCTTGATTTCATCCTTTTTCTCTAAGGTCTCATTCTCTTATGCCATAATATCTACCCTAGTAGGAGAGCTTTTAGAAGAGGAGAAAACAAGAGGTTCATCACATTCCATGGCTAGATTTTGTAAAGTAGCTTCATCACAAATAGGGGAGGCATCAAGAGAAGAACAACTATGTTTTTCATGCTTACCAATGATTGAAATTTTTCATTTAAACAGATCTTTCCAAATGGTAGGAGCATTAGGAAAGGGAGGAACAAGATTCTCATGACTCTTAATATGTGTATCTTCTAACACCAAACTATCTTCTTTGTATCTATGAGGTATATTAGGAGAAGAACAAATTTGATTGTCATGGTTATCTACAATTACATCTGATGAGCCTAGTTTATGGTCTAGTTTTGGGTAGAATTTATTATTTGCTGAAGATATCATGGACTTTGAAATTAAGTGTTGATACTTTTATGATATTTCCCTAGAACTATTGACATTGGGTTTAATCTTATTTCTACAAACCTTTAATGATAATGGCATGTTATATGGATTGTTTATATTCATTTTGAATGTGGTTAATGAATGTTCCTTAAAGTGGTTACAAATATGCAATTATTGTGTGTAATAACATTTCTATGTAGATTTAATTTGAGGATCCTAAATTGAGGAAGGTACCACTAGCTGGGCATTCAGCATAATATCCAGCCAAGGAATCATTCAAAGGTCAAAAGAGGTCAATGACAGAAGATTCCCCATGCAAACTGAATGTGACTGTGTTGTAGTGGACTTTAGTGATGTTGAGAAAATGTGAGTGTTACTATTGTGCTAAATCTGCGTTTGGACCTGCATGTTTGACTGGATTCCATGCATGCATAACCTCCACTACTCCACTTTCTCTATTTTCCCTAACTGGTGTCCTCCCAGTTCATGGAGTTGACCACCTTGTTTAGTTAATAGTATAATTAAGGATCTGATGCTCCTTCTTTGGAGGTTATTCGATTTGATATTGTACTTGCATTCTTGAGTTTTCAATAATATAGTTATATTACTCTTTTATACTCATGATTTACAGTGAATAAAATAAAGTTCCAAGTTTGAGAATTTAAGTTCTCATGAGTTTTAGAGGATACTTATCCAAGGGGTCCCAATTGGTGAGTAATCCATCCTTTAGTTTAGTATTAGTTTAGTATTACTTTATGTTCAGTAATTAGTTAAGAATCTGGCATTGACTATTCCTATAGCCACTAGAATTCCATTTTGTGACTGTTCATGTATCAAAAACAGACAGAGTAGTGTCCTATTTGTTTGCTCAAATTTTCATTCCTGTCATACATTTCAGCTTGGTGTAGTTGTTGATTGATGGTTAGCATTAATGTTATTCCTTTCTAAGAAATTTACTTTCAACATTCTCTCTTTCTTAGTTGTATAATGAACATGGCTACTTTGGGTTCCTAGTGCACATATTGTGCTAACCCATTTCAAATTCATGTCCCTAGGTTGAAAAGTTAAATGGGCCTTCATGATGATTAAGATATCTATTCAGGTTAGATGTCCAATATCTAAATCATAGCTATAGAGGCCTAGTTGTTAAATCATTGTAGGAGGCAAAAAAAATTGGCGCCATTCTCGAGGATGGTGTCAAACTAGGAAGTTCTTTGGAGTCATTGGTAATTTTCTTATTGTAGTATTTCTAAAAGTTGTTCTTAGTATACCCCTCATTTAGGAAGTAATGACCCCCCTTATTCTTCACCAATTAATTGTGTCAGTTGGCTAATAGTGAGTTGATACCACATGCATAGAGGAAGGAGAAGGGATACTTATGGGAAATTCCTTCCTAACAATCCCAATCCATTCTAGCTAGAAGAGTTTCCAAATATACCAAGGAACAAAGAAGGAGAAGAGCTTAACCCCTTTGTTGATGCATTTCATGATCTGACCAAAATCAGCTTGATAATCCCTTTTCCTTGGAACTACATCAAGCAGGCATTAGTGACACAAATGGAAACAAACCTAACCAACCAGCTTTTCCTTTCCCCATTGCCGATTAGAATGAAGTTGAAAACATAAAAAATGTGTCTACTTCAACACTCCCCAAGTTTTATGGACTTGTCACAGAAGATCTTGATACCTTTTTGTTTGAGCTTGACACACTCTACAGGAGTTATGATTATACCATGGATTCCCATAGGCTTAAGCTATTTCCTACCACTCTGAAAGAAGTTGCATTAAGATGGTTCATGAGCCTAAGTAGAGACACTTTGGAGACCTAGGAGGACATGAAGATAAATTTCCTTGAGAAATAAAAGGAATATTGTAGAGGCAGTGACATGAGAGGAGGTGACATTTTTAGGATGCAACAGAAAGAGGATGAGAGCCTGGAATATCACATTTCAAGGTTTTTTCTTTGCTTATAGAAATCTCCACACCATACCCTCAATGAAGAATCACAAAAGCTTATTTTCTTAAGAGGAATCAATGAGAGTTGCATTGATGCTTTGCACCTAATGGAAGGAGGAGATATCACCCAACTTCCTTGGGAAGACATCAAGAAGATATGCCAAAACTACGCTAGGGAAGCTTCAAAGAAAGGGAGAGCTTACCAATCTTCCATGGGTAAGTCATCTACTAGAGGAGTTTCAAGAATGGAGATTACTCATTTGTTGGAAGATTTAAAGCAAGACATTATAAAAAATATAGCTACTCAAATAGATACACTTCAGGCCAAGAAGAAACAAGAGGAGGTAGAGGCAATGTTGGTAGAGTATTGCCCCCATTGCAAAGAAAAGAAGTACTATAGATGCAAGATGGTAGCTAATATTTAAGGAAAGAAAATTGCACCTGAGTTCAAGCCAATCCAATTTGAATAAGATCAAGTCTACTATTTTGCACAAAGGAGGCCTTGGGCTCCAAGACAAGGTATGCCACCAGATCCACTCTCTTATGTTGGGCCATATCTCAATTCCTATTCATTTGGAAACCAATCATAGTCCCCCTATCCATCCAACTATGGAGGATATCAACCACATCCTTGGAGTAACCCTCCAAATGTTTGGCCCAATCATCCAAACTCTCCACCCTAGTGGTAACAATTTCAAGGGCATTGGCAACCACCTCCAAGAAATTGGCAACAAACAAATCAATGGAGGGGAGGATAACAATGGCCTACCTAGACAACAAGTTACATATAGCCAACTTCTCAGCCCCAATAGCATGCTATAATGCCTCCACCTACTAATTCAAGCTCAAATTCACCTAAAACTACACAACTACCATCTCAACCCACAGCCAATCTAAATAACAAACCATAACAACAACTTGTATACTCTACTAATTCAAATCAATTCCTTGCATATGTTGTGAGTGTAAGTGACATCCAATTGAGTTCAAGAACTACTTTACCAGTCCCTTCTAATCCCATTATCATTGAGCTTCTTGTGGAAGAGGAAGAGGAACCTCTGAGTGATCCCATTCAGCCAAGTGCACCTAAAAATCCTGAACCAGTCCCAGCCAAGCAGACTAAACAAGAACCACCATTTCCTCAAAGATTGGAAGTTTCCAAGAAGAAGGAAGAAGAAGAGGATACAAATTTTAACATCTTGGATCAACTAAATCATATATGTGTCCATATCCCTTTATTCCAGACCATAAAAGATGTCCCAATCTATGGCAAGGCAATCAAGGAAGCATGCCTCAAGAAGCTAGGTAGGAAGATGAAAGACCCCACTATGGTTCATGTGGTGGGACAAATAGCTAACATCATGCTTGTAAAAGTGACTATCCCTAAGTACAATGACCTGGGTAGTCATATGGTAGTATTTGTTATAGACATGATCCAAATTAAGAATACTCTGATTGATTTAGGGGAAGCAATAAATGTAATGACCAAGGATATCTTGCAGCAACTAAACACTGCAAGCATGAGATCTACTCCTACTATACTACAACTTGCCAATAGTTCTAATTTTAATCATAATGGTATATTCAAGGTTCTTGTGGTAGTTTTGGATTTCTAGGAGTACCCAATAGACTTCATGATTCTTTCTCATAAAGCTACACTAGGTGGGTATCCCATTATTCTTGGAAGGCCATGGTTAGAAATTACAGATGCATATATTGGATGTCGTCAAGTGACATGACCATTTCATATGGGAAGAGAACTAAGAAGTTTGTTCTTTATCCTCTTTCTCAGCCATCCCATGATGAGAATGATTTTGTGTGGCCTCATGTTGGTGAAGAGGCTGAGGAAGTCAATTCTATGGTGCAACTTATGATGTTAGGAAGAAGCTCCTTCATCCAGCTTCAAGAAAAAGATGAAGTATTGGTTAACTTTATTTAGAACCATTTTGAAGTGGAGGAAGCATCATCATCTCATTCTTCTACTCCAATCAAGACAATGATGTGTATTCTTCTTGCAACCACAATTCATGCAAACGTTCTTCCTGCAGCCACTATTCCTACAGATGGACTTCCTACAGCAATAGGTATGTCCCATAAATTTCTTGCATATGAACTAAAGGTACCATTTGTTAATGAAGAAACCATGATAGAGTTAACTACACAAGTACATGTGTTAGAAGGAAAGTATATGAATGTTAACAACAAACTGAGTGAAAAATAGAAATTGATATTGGAAAACTTATTAAGGACCCATCAACATGCATTTTCATGGGATCATCATGAAATGAAGGGATTGGAACCTAAAATTTGTATACACATAATTTATATCAAAGATGATTGTACCCCAGTGAGGCAGTCACAAAGAATAATTAACCCTGCACTGAGAGAATGTAAAAGGAGAACTGCAAAAATTGCTAGATGCAGGATTTAGCTACCCCATTTCAGATAGCCAGTGGCTATCTCCATTAGTGATTGTGCCTTAAAAAGGAGGGAAATGGTGAGTTTGTGTTGATTACAAGGAAATTAATGCTTCCACCAAAAAGGACCATTTTCCCTTACCCTTCATAGATCAAGTTTTGGACACACTTGTAGGGAAGTAATACTTTTCTTTTCTAGATGGATTCAGTGGCTACAACCAGATCCAAATTGCACTAGAGGACCAGGAGAAGACCACCTTCTCTTGTCCATGGGGTACCTATTCCTACTTAGTACTCCCATTTTTCTTATGCAATGCACTTGCAACTTTTCACAAGGCAGTAATTAGCATATTTTTAGACATTTCTCATGATTGCATGGAAATTTATATGGATGATTTCACTACCTATGGTGTTGATTTGAATGAAGCATTGGAGAATCTTAGGAAAGTCCTATAGATATGGAAATATTGCAATCTCTCTTTAAACAGTGAAAAGTGCTTCATGATGATGCAAGAAGGTGTAGTTCTTGGGCACTACATCTCTCACAAAGGAATTCAAGTAGATCTTGCAAAGATTGAGGTAATCACAAATCTACCCATACTTGCAAAAAAAAGGGATGTTAGGAATTTCTTGGGCCATGTAGGATACTATAGGTATTTCATCAAGGATTTTAGCAAAATAGTAGCACCATTGTATACCCTCCTCACTAAAGATGTTGAATTCTAGTGGACTGAAGATTGTGACAAGGCATTTTCTGACTTGAAGGTAACCTTGACTCATTCCCCTATACTCAAAGGACCTAATTGGGAGCTTCCTTTCCACATCCATCCATCTGCATCAAATTATGCCATAGGGGCAGTCTTAGGATAGAAAGAAGGAGCTATTGAAAATGCCATTTATTTTGTCAACAAAAATTAGCAAGGAGTTGAATTCAACTATACTATAATAGAGAAATAAATGTTCAGTGATTTATGCCCTAAAAAAATTTAGGAATTACATAACAAGTTACCAAATCTTTTTGCACACTGATCATGTAGCCATTAGATATCTCATGAATAAACCTTTGATCACAAGTAAGTTGGCAAGATGGTTATTGTTGATGGAGGAGTTTAACATAACCATTGTGGATAAACCAGGAAAGGCCAATGTTGCTGCATATTTTCTTTCAAGGTTGACTACATCAGAAGATAATCAAGCCATAGATGAATCTTTTCCTGATGAGTATCTGCTCTCCATCAATGTACAACAACCCTGGTATGTAGACATAGCTAATTATCTAGCTAGAGGTAGAGTTCCTCCTCACTTCTCTCCAAAAGAGAGAAGGGCACTCATTGAATTTTTTTCCTTTCTCATGGATTGCTAGATGTTTGTTTTATACTAGACCAGACTAGACCATGTCATGAGGAGATGTGTGAGAGAAGATGAGACATATGACATTTTTCATGCATGCCACAATGAACCATGTGGAGGAAATTTTGCAGCCAAGAGGACAACAATGAATATTTTTGAACATGGGATGTTACTAGCCAACACTCCACAAGGATGCAAGAAGGTATACAAGAAAATGTGACAGATGTCAAAGAATGGGAAATCCAACTAGATCAAATGAGATGCCACTTTACCCCCAAGTAGTAATCACTCCCTTTGACAAGTGGGGATTTGATTTTGTAGGACCCATTGACCCTCCATCAAATGGTAAGTCCTATATTCTAGTATGCACTGATTATGTAACTAAATACGTAGAAGTTAAGGCCATGAAGCATGCAAGAGATAACAAGGTTACAAAATTTCTTTATGAAGATATTTTCACAAGGTATGGAGTTCCACAAAGAGATAGTGACTAAGCAAGGGGCTCAATTCACATCAACCCTTGTTGCAACACTAGTCATTGAATACAACATTAGACACATGAAGTCTACTCCCTATCACCCCTTGGCCAATGGCCAAGTTGAGGTAACCAATAGAGAAATTGAAGGTATTATGACCAAAATAGTAGCTATCCGTAGAAAGGATTGGGAAAATAGATTAATAGAAGTTGTTTGGGCCTACAAAACTACCTGGAAAACAACTATAGGATTCACTCCATTTGATTTGTTGTATGGAAAGACAGCCATGATGCCCATTAAATTTGAACATAAGACTCTTAGGACTGCAGTATATTTGGGAATGGATATTTTTGAGGCACAAAGAGAAAGAATCATGCAACTAAATTCTTTGGATGAGATGAGAAGAGCAGCCCTGCATCACATAGAGGTAGTGCAGAATCAAAGAATCAAGTGACATGACAAGTTCTTCACTTGGTGGAGGATTTTTTTCATTTAATCTCATGGAAGAGGAAAATAAAGAATTCAAATCATTATGCAGCTCTTCATCTATTTTAGAGATCTCATCATCATCATCATCTTCCAGATTAATAATGATGGGAGGGTGGAGGGTAATTTCCAATGAAGGGTGTATCAGGAGTTGTGATTATTGTATCAAATCATTTTGTTGTGATTTGGGAGGAGGGTCATTATTTATTGTTGCTATCAAAGGAAAAGGTTGCTTTTCTTTATTTTATTTAGTTTGTAATTGATAATCAATGAGACAAAATCAATTCCTACTCTCCCTAGGGTATGTGCAGGATCATCATGGAAAAAATAGGCCCTTAAGTGGCAAGAAAAATTAGAAAAATCAGAGTTAGGAAACTTGACATAAAAATTTGAATAAGTCATCTATATTATTTCAAAAATATGTAAGAATAGAATCTGTAGCAAATTGAATAGAGTTTCTAAACTACTAGGTTTGTTTAAAAAAAAAATCTATTTGGTGAAAATTTGAAATTTCAATGCAGTAGTACTTAAATTTCAGGGAAAAAATAAGTAGGTATCTGTCTGACCACCTTAACCACAATAAAATGATAATATTTTTTTATAATATTTTAGATATAAGTAGAGGACTCATGTCCCGATGTGATGCATATTTTTTTGTAATTTTTTTCCAAGTAAATAATTAATTATGAATTTTTTTATTACAACTTTTAAAAAATATAAAAAACTTGTATGTCGACGACCTTAACTTGCTTAAAAATTCATGAAATACAATTTTTATTTTTTTAATCCTATAGTATGTGAAGCATAGAATGTGATGCATGTTTTGGAATCAAAAAATGTGATATCATTTGAAAGCTATAGATTTTTTTCAATTAGCCTATCAATCAGGACTTTAGCCATAATTTGAATAGAAAATGAATAATAATTACTTATTAAATTCAAAGTAAAACATAATTTATATTGGTGGAAATATGAGAATCTCCTTTAAAAACCCTTTTCATTTCATTAATTTTGGGTAAAAAAAATTCATCAACATACCTGTCATATTGCCACTTTTTGGCCCATCATGATCCTGCACATACCCCCTAGCACCACAATTTATTTTAATTCTATTTTGAATCTTTGTGGGTGTAAGAGTGGGCTGATCCACCATAGGCTCCTTTTCTTCTTGAGGAGGAGGAACGGAAGGAACTGAAGGAGATGGGTCAATCACTTTCTCTTTTGCTTTATAAACTTGTTTTATGCGAGGAGGCTTGACAGGGTTAGTTTCATTATCTCTTGGGAATTTAGATGATTTAGGTGAAGTGTTTATTGTTGGTTTCTCATGACGTTGCACTATTTTTTCAGGTTCAGATTTAGGTTGAAGCATTGTCTCATCGAGGATTGGGATAGTGGAAGCAGATGGGTATTGATTGCGAAGGGACAAAATTTTCTTTGCTTTAAAATTTTGATAAGTAATGAAAAAGAAATATTTGTGAGGTGTGATGGGCTCAATGGGCTCTAGCCAAAATGATTTTAAGGTGAAATTTCCTTTAGAAGACAAAGGGTTAAAGCCACTATGGTGGATAATGAATATGTCATTGTCATGTAGAAACTTTAAACATTTGTGTATCACTAAAGGAACAAATTTCATCGAGCAAAGCCATGGATAGACTAGCCATAGATGAAACTAATTTGATTGTGGAATGATAGAGAATGTAACATCCATTGTCTTAGGTCCTATTTGTAAAGGAAGAATGATCAATACAATCGTAGGGAACATAAAACCATTATGTTTTTTTATCCATGCTCTTGGTTTGTCATAGTTATCTTGATAAAGATCATGCAAGACCAAAAATTCCTTAGTGATCACATTCTCACCATAGGTAAGGTCTATGAGTATCCCATTAGTGGGCTTATCATAAATACATCTAACTATGTAGAGCGGGCCACTAGGAAGATTTGGAAGAATATCTTTAGAAGAGAAAGTAATATCAAGATTCTTCTTAGTTTGGCCCTTACGAGGGATAATGTCTATCACTCCTACCATTTCATCCATAGGATGAATAGAGGGTGTATGTGAAATAGGATTAGGATGTTTAGTCTCTTTATGAACAATCATCACATCATTGTTTTGAGTTTCATTGGCTTGGATGAATGACATGTTATGTTTAGGCATGGGATTGGTAAAAAATTGCAAATTTTGATTAGGTGGGGAAATGGACATATTGCATTTTGCAGTAGCATTTGAAACAAATAGATGACCAAAACTAATGAGGTCTTGCACTATGTGTTTAAGACGCTTACATTGTTCTATGTCATGTTCATTTTGTCTATGATAATAGCAATAGGCTTTAGGTTGGAAGGTTGGAGGCAAAGGTTTAGTTGTATCTAATGGTTTAACAATAGGTAAAAAAATCATTTGTTGTTGTATAAGTTGGATCATTATGTTATGAAGAGTGTCTGGTAATGGTGTAATCTATCTTTTTGGATCTCCATAGCTATAAGGTATCACAGATTTAACAGGTGCTACTTGGTTGTTGACAGGTTGAGGTGGTTGTTGAGGAGGGTAGTTGAATTGTAAAAACCCTTTGTTTGGCTTGGGAAATTGTTCTAAATTTTTTGAAGTGTTAGGTTCAAATTTCTCAATTCATTTTGAAGTGGATTTTGCATCATGACTACTAACCGAATTATGATAATCACAAAGGATTGTGCATAAGTGCAGGAAAGAAGGAAATTTCATCATTTTCAATTTATCTTGAATGTGAGTTTGCAATTTTTCAATAAACATCTTTTGGAGATATGAATCAAGAACCTTGACATCTACTTGAGCATATAATGACTGATAGCATGAAATGAAATCAATTTACTTTTCATTTGCATTTTTTGTACATCTCATTAAATCAGCCATTTTCTTTTTTGGGAGTTATATGGACTTGGAAATGACTTATAAAGGAATCAATAAGTTCATTAAAGGATCAAATTGAATGATTGGGTAAAGAGGAAAACCACTCCAAAGTAGTATCCTTTAAAGTCCTAGGAAATAATTTACCTAACAGTTTATCGTCAAGGACAAAATCACTGCATAAGGTTGTATAGGCATTAACATGATTAGTAGGGTCTCCTTTACCTTCGTATTTCTCAAACCTAGGAATCTCAATTCCATGTGGCACTAGTGTTCTTAATATTTCCAAAGATAATGGGCTACTACAGACATAGTAGGTGGGTGGTACGATTTGGTTTTGGCTTATGGTAGATACTTGTTGCATGGAAGAAATAGTTTGTAAGAGTTCTTTAATAAGAGGGTTAGTGTAAGTGGTATGAGGTGGAAGAGAGAATGGTGATGGATTATATGTAATCTTAGGACAAGTGAAGGGTGCACTTATAGGGGTAAAGGTAGTGGAGGATGAAACATTTGATGCCATAAAAGAAGTACGAATACTAGTTGGAATAGTGAAAGAAGGAGTCACTTGACTAACTTGTTGCATGGTTGTTGTAACTTGAGGAGTGGTATAGGTAGGTATGTACGCTAGAGTTTAAGGAGGAGGAATGTGAGATCCTTGGCTAACCATAGTGTTTGCTAGTTGAGATGTGCTAGAGGTGGAAGAAGCATGTTTTTGGTATATCTCAACAATTTGTTTCATAACATCTAAGCCCTCACCACTTTCAAGCATTTGATGAATGTTGTCTATAGTAGTGATTACAGTGGTTAAAATTTTTTCAAGACACAAGTTTTATTGCAAATGTGCTAAATCCTCATGAATGTTAATTACATTTTCTTGTAGAATGTAAGCATCTGATGTGTCAACATGCATTGTATGTGAATGTAAAGGTGTACTAGTGGTAGTATCCATGCCTAATACACCATTTTCTATACTAGGAGTAGGAGCTTGAGACAACCGAAGGTCCACAATGAGTGTGTTATTATTGGATGCCATCAGTCAGGAACTTCTTCTCACTAAAGTATTATCAATAGTGCACCAAACACTCATAAAAATACCACAAGAGGTGGGATGGATGCAAATGCAATGAAATCTAGGAATAATAAAATGAAAATAACATAAATTCGGTAAACTGAAATAGGAATGCAATACCAAAAAACATAAATGTAGAAAATACCTAGAAAATACAAGAAATTACAATGCAAAATGTGTAGGAGGACTAAGTCACCCAGTGTGGTGAATTAGTCCCAGTGATGATATTTTTAATATTTTTAGAAATTTTGAATGCAATTTTATGTCTTTTGGATGCACGAATGCAACTACAATATGAAAATGCATAATTTTTGTTGTTTACAATGCAAAAATAATTCAAAAATGCAAGCTATTTGATCTTTTCACTAATGCAATTTTGAAAACCCAAGGATGCAATTTAATCAATGCAATATCTAATGCAATGTAAATGAAACCTAGGATGCACTTAAAATCAGAAATGAATATGTTCAAACATCAAGTTCACCAAAATGTGGACAATGATTTTGGATTGCCAAACTACTTTAGCTCCTTCTAGGGTTTTTCACCTAAAAGGAGAAAGGAATAGGGTCCAAAATGCAAATTTCTACACTCAAGATTAATGTAAATGAAGTGTAATATGTCTAATTATGATGTACTAATGCACTGATTTGAAAAGGAAAATGACTTAATGAAGTAAAATCTAAGAAATGTTAAGTGTTGGAAAACACACTATGATATGAAAAACACCTAAAAATGCAAGTAAATTATGAAATAACTGAACAAGATTGGAGAGGTGTAGTTGGAATCTAAATTATGATGTGGAGATATTGTGGAATCTTTTTTGATTGACTGAAAATGTTGACTAGGACACTTAGGCTAGGGTAGGCGACTTAGTCCCAGTTTCAGGAGAAACTTGTTGAAACAGGAATTTGCCAAATGGGTATCCAAAAATGCAAAAACCACTTTTCAAGCCTAGAAATGGGACTAATTCACCACTGGTCATGACCTAGTCCACCTATATATTTTGAGAATCTCGGGATAGGATCTTGTAGCTTCAGGTCTACACTTGCTTTTCTGATAAGTGTCTAGTCTTGATTCTGCAAAAAATGGGATAAAAAGTATCTCCAATCTTGAATTAGGGTTACATTGACTTGAATAGCTTTGATGACTTTTTGACCACTTTTCAACACCTATTTCTTTGACAAATCTACCTAGAAACTCTTCAAACACACATGCAAAGAGGGAAAAATGGTTAAGGGTAGAGTAGAGGGATTTTCCTTGGTCATATCCCACTTTGGTAATCAAACCCTAGATAATGAAATGAAATATGAAGAGAATGATCAATAAACAACATGAAATTTCATAGACTTGCTAAACGCTTGATATGTAAATATGAAGATATGCAATGAAGTGCTCAAATGGATGACTTGATTATGCTTAGAGTGCTTGAATGCTTGAGAATGATTAAGTTAATTGCTTGAGTGAATTCTTGAATGAATAGGTGTTAAAATGAGAGGAAAAACCCTTATTTATACTTGATTTTCTTAAATTTCTTGAAAATAACACATCACAAGCTGATCTCAAGGGTTAGAGAATGAAATCCTACCAGGAAATTGAAATAATTTTGAGTTTTGTGCCAAAAAGGACTAATTCGCCCCTATTGGTGACCTAGTCCCACTTAAGAAAATTAAGTGGGCTTTGATAATTATAGGGCATTAAATTTGGTCTAATGGGAATATCCTCAAAAACACACTTAAGAGGGGCCAAAAAGTGTATTAAGGGGTCATTTAAACATGAGAAAGGGTTGAATTAGTGGTGACAAATCTAGAAAAGTGTGAAAGTGGGTCACAACACTTTACAAAACTTTGAAATAAGACTTGGTAAGTGATAAAAATGAGTTATTTAGGTGAATTATGATGAAAGGGTCCTAGAAAAGTGTGAAAGTGGGTTACAACACTTCACAACACCTTTACAAGACATCCTAGAAGTTTTAATGATTCACAAGGGTCCAAGACCTAATGTGAACATGTTGGCCACATTACAACATTAAATCTAGGAAAAATCAAGCCAAAGTCCATAAGAGAGACTCTAGTGAGCATAAAAATGTCAATGATACATTTTTTCATAACACAGAGTTGCATTGACAGAAATGGAGATTTGAATAGTTTAATACATGGTTGCAACATTGAACTGTGTTCTTTAGAACAAATTGTAGTTTATTGTTTATAAATTTGATTGGTGGGTACCAATAGATATTTGGGTAGGGATTTGGTGCTTCCTTGGAGTAGGTTCTCCTAAAATAGGGAATTGGTGTCTCCTTAGGGTTTGTTCTCTTAAAAATTTTAATTAGAAGATATCCATTGTGATGTTAGACTAAGACAATAGATCTTAGTAGCTATTCTCACCGTGGATTTTTCCCATCTTGGGTTTTCTATGTATATCTTGTGTTATCATTTTTGTGTGTGTGTGTTTACTTCTCTACGTGTCATGATTTAATCTACACATAAAATGGCTAAAAGGTATTAAGAGCCAAATTTTAAGTGATCTACTCATTCACCCCCCGTCTCAATACATTGATGTGTTCTAACAATTGGTATCAAAGCACAGGTTTCCTAGGAGAAGATAAATCAGCTGGGGTAGATCTTGGACAAGTGAAAACATTGGCCAATCAAGAAGGTTATTGTACAAACAAGGCACCTCGATTTGATGGATCATATTATTCTTTCTAGAGCATTATGATGGAGACATATTTAGGATCATTAGTGTTTAATGTTTGAATGTCTATTAATAATGGATATACACCACTGGCTATAGCCCCTACTAATGCTACATAAAAGAAGGATTATGAGAACAATGCAAAGGAAAAGCATGCTATTCCTTGTGGTTTGTCTAGTTTAGTTTTTATCAAGGTTATGCATTGTAAAACTATACACAATGTCTGGGAGAAATTGAAAAGCATTTATGAAGGAGATGATAAGGTAAAACTTGTAAAATTGTTGATTGTCAAAGCCAAGTTTGAAAGTATCAAAATGAATTAAGAAGAAAATATTGTATATTATCTTCTTAGAGTTGATGAAATAGTGAACTCAATTAGAGGATTTGGAGAAGAAGTAAAAGATTTAGTCATTGTGTAGAATTTTTTAAGGTCCATGTCATCTAGATATGACCCTAAAATATTGATAGTAGAGGAAGCAAAATAAATTGACAAACTTACTCTTGATGAACTACATGGCATATTGACTACTTACGAGATGAGGATGGGAAATGTTGAGCCATCCAAAAGAGAAGTTTCTTTTTAGGCTGCAAAAAAGGAAAAGAGTGAAGTATCGAGAAAGACAACGAACATGTATCTACATCCAATCATGAAGAAACTAATTAGGAAGAAGCAAACTTCATCAGGAGATAAGAAGAGGCTTCAGAAAATATAGAGGTAAGTTACCCTTCAAGTTCTATGACTGGGTAGAGGAGGTCATTTTACTATTAAATGCCACTAAAATAAGAAGGATAACTCTAAAAAATAAGTAGATGGTAAGATGAAGAAACCATATATCCTAAGAGAAGTAATTGTTAGAAGAAGAAAAATTTGTACATTCAAGAGGATAGTGATGTATTTGATGTCAATGATAGTTTAGAGGATGAACTAGATTGTGCATGTGTGAAGCAAGAAAATGATTTCCTTTTCATGGAAAAAGAATATGAAGAACAAAAATATGGTAAGATCAAAGTTAAAGGTGAAGAGGAAGGAGAATTTGACCTATAAGAACTCATTTTTTCCCTAGATGAGATTGATGACCTAAGAGAGGAGATTGAAAAACTAAAAAAGGAGAATAAGCATCAGAAGAAGCTTTCCCTAAAAGAGATTGACAAGCTAACCAAAAACCTTGAATAATAAAATCAGATGGTGGTAAGCATGAAACTACAAGTAGAGGAAGCTAAGAAAATTGAAGTAGTCAAATATAAATTGTAGTCCAAAGTGGAAAAATGTATGTAGCTAGAGGGAAAATTAGTTGCATTAAGAAAAGACTTTGAAAAGACTAGAGAAAAAATGGAAAAATGCTTGAAACTAAAGGGAGGCTCAAAGATTCTTGATGGGCTTTTAAGTACACAAAATTGATCTAACAAATAAAAATTTGGTTTAGATCTTGAGAAAGGAAAAAGTACTTTTACCAGTTCTTCAGCAAAATTGTATGAGAGATTTAGAGTATGAGAAAAATAAAGTATAGATGATGAGAACAGTTGCAAGTAAAACACCTCTCGAGAGGAAAAGAAAATAGTTGATATGAAGAAGATTGAAGAAGAAAAGAAGCTCAGTGTAGACAAGAAGAATAACCAATTGACTCTTAATCATCAAAAGAAGAGTCAAACCATAAGAAGAACTAATGTTGATGGATTCACATGGGTGAGAAATTTAAAGAAGCAAAGTCAAAGAATACCACCTCATCCCTTTAAAATAAATGCTATTACCCAGTACTCTTCATATTTTTATGGGTATTGTTATACATGTAATCAATTTGGTCATAGAGCTAGAGAATTTAGAGTTGTTCCTAAAAGTATTCCAAACTTTATAATAAATAATCTATTTACTCCTTTAGTAGATATGAACATAATGTGTTACAACTATAATAATTTTGGTCATATAGCAAAAAATTATAGAAAAAAATTCATAAGACCAAATATATTGAATGAGAGAAAGAAAAAAAAACAACTCTTAAAGTGAGAAATGTGCTTGAAGATCTTGAGAAGAAGATAGAGAAGGTGGAAAAGAAACCTAAGAAGGTGTGGAAAGAAAAAGATAAAATGCACACATAATCAATGATTGTACAAATGACAGTTCGTGCCAAAAATCACAATATGTGGGTAATAGATAGTGGTTGGTCCAAACATATGACTGGTGACAAGAGTAAATTCATCCAACTCAATAAATGCAAAGGAGGTTCGATTAGTTTGGGTGACAACATTGCAGCAAAGATCTATGGGAAAGGAATATTGAGCTTAGATGGTAAAACTCCTACTAAATATGTCCTTTATGTGGAAGGATTGAAGCAAAACCTACTTAGTGTAAGTCAGATGTGTGAAAATGGTTATAAAGTCACATTTAATTCAAAAGGATGTAAGATAATGAAAAATGGAAAGTCAATTGTACAAGGAGTAATAACTTACTCCAACCTTTATAATCTCTGTGAAGTAAAAGGTCAAAGTTGTTTGATAGGCCAAATTGATGAGAGTTGGTTGTGGCATAGGAGAAGAGGGCATGCTAATTTTGATAATTTGGTGAAAGTAAGTACAATAGGTTTGGTAAGACACATGCCTAAGATAAGTACAAGACGTTTGGTAAGACACATGCCTAATATAAGTAATCCTGCAAACAATATTTGCAAAGAATGCCAACACGGAAAGAAAACAAGGGTTAAATTTCAAAAAAATATTATTCAACCACAAACCCTTACAATTGGTTCATACTAATTTGTGTGGTCCTACAAGGACAAGAGGACTAAGAGGAAAAAGATACTTCATGTTACTAATTGATGACTACTCTAGAATCACATGGGTACCCTTTCTAAAGGATAAGTCTCAAGCATTTGAAATATTCAAGATATTTAGAATGATGGTTGAGAAGGAGATTAGAAGGATCAAATTCTTAAGATTAGAAAACAGAGGAGAATTCCAATCAGTTGAATTCATTGAGTATTGTGAGAAACATGGAATTAAGAGACAATATTCTCCACCAAGAACTCCACAACAAAAATTGGGTAGTTGAGAGAAAAAATGGGGTAGTTAAGGATATGGAAAAAAAAAATGTTGAATAAGAACAAGTTAGCATATATGTTTTTGAGAGAGGCAGTTCATACAGTAGTCTACATTTTAAATAGAATTCAAATAAGAGAAAATAATGATAAGACACCCTATGAACTGTGGCACAACAATCTAGTCTCTATCAAGTGCATCAAATTATTTGGTATCAAATACTAAATCAAGTGTGAAGAAGATAATTTAGGAAGCTTGCATCTTCTAGATGTGATGAAGGAATATTCCTAGGATATTACACTGAAAGAAAAGCTTACAAGTACTATAACAAAAGGCTACACAAGACTATATAAAGTATTATGTCAAGATTGAAGAAGATATAAACATGTAAAATATGATAGAGATAAATTTGAAGATGAATCAAATTGTGAAGAAGAGATTGTTGATGAAGAGCCAAAAGGAGAAGAGATTTGACAATAACCTTCTAAATATGTTCAAAAGGATTTCCCTATAGATCAGATAATTGGTGATAAAAATGAAGGTGTTTAGACAACGAGAAGACTTGCAAAGAACAAGGAGCAAGTATTTTTTCCTCTCTTGTCACAAATTGAACCTAAAATATATATTGAGGCCAGCAAAGATGCAAGTTGCATAAAGGGTATGGAAGAGGAACTAAATCAAATTGAAAAGAACAAAGCATGAGAATTACCTCCTAGACCCCTAAACAAAAATGTGATAGGTGCTAAATGGGTCTTTAGAAATAAAATTAATGAAGATGGTGTTGTAGTAAGAAACAAGGAAATATTGGTGTGCAAAGGATATGCATAGGTTGAAGGGATAGAATTTGAATAAATATTTGCACCTTCTCCAAGATTGGAAGCCATAAGAATGTTTATAGCATTTTTTTTAGTTTATAAACAATTTAAAGTCGATCAATTGGATGTTCAATGTACTTTTCTAAATGGAAACCTTGAAGAAGTCTACATAGAATAACCAAAAGGGTTTTAGCTATTAGAAGAAGATGCTTATGTTTACAAAATAAGGAAAGAAGTGTATGGTCTAGAAGAAGCACCTAGGGCATGGTATTGAAGGTTGGACTAGTATCTTAAACAACAAGGATTCAATAATGAATGTGTAGATACTAATTTTTACTTCAAATATGAAGGTGAGCACATGATTATTATTGTATTTTATGTGGATGAAATCATATTTGGTGGTAGAAATTACAAAATGTGTAAAATATTTGTTGCAAAAATGTAAGATGAGTTTGATATTTCAATGCTAGGATAGTTGTCATTTTTCCTTGGTATACAAATAATATAGACTGATGATGGGATATTTATCTCAAACTAAATATGCTAAGGAAATTCTCAAGAAATTTGGAATGGATGAATGCATACTAGTCAATACCCCCATGATAACTAGATGTAAGATGAGTATGAGTCTCCAAATGCAAATCAAACAATGTATAGGTCAATGACTGGATGCTTGTTGTACTTAACCACATCAAGGCTAGATATTATGCAAGCTATATGCATGGTTGCAAGATTTCAGGCTACTCCAAAAGAGTCTCATTTCAATGTAGTAAAATGAATTTTTAGATATATCGAAAGTATTGTTGACTATGGAATGTGGTATCCCAAGAGAAAATATTTCACTCTAA
>VDFB02162130.1:0-30696 GCA_007258455.2 Sequoia sempervirens | reverse complement strand
ATAGAGTATTGGAGAGACACTTCACTTTTCACTCAAAAAATATCCCCCTGGATCATGGCCACCTGCATGGGGTAGCCTGCAGGGTGTTCCATACTTAGTCCTTTTGTTTTGGGCTCAAACAGCAGTAGAAAGTGTGGGGTCCGCTAGGCAAACGGGTGGTCAATCGAGGCCATTTTGGATGGTGATCAAACGGCAAAGGCCTGCGGATGGAAGTCTGCAATGAAAAACCTGCCAAAGAGGACAACACAGTCATTTTTAGCATAGAGGATCGGATAGAGACAAATGGAGTGGAACTTGCAGATGAAAGGATCCCAAGGCTTCATCATTTGGAATGATCATTCAAGGGCGGTGAAGCGGTAGCAGAAGCCTACAAGAGATGGTCCGTAGGGAGTTGTGTGCTAAGTTGAATTGGCAGATGAGAATTTAGTGGGACCGGTAGGGCAGGTGGTCGAGACCGATCAACTGTTTTGGAACGATGCAATGTGAGGGGCGATCCAGGTGTGAAATCTCACATTTGCGAACTCGACAGAGTGCAAAGCTCTCATTTTAACTTATGATTTTTGCATAAGTTTAAATGGTGATGGTCATGGGTAAGCATCCTCCTGCATGAGCGGGCCTGAGGGAAATGATGGCCAATTTTTAAAGTTTGTTATTTAAGGATCAAAGCAATGGAGTGGAGGGTTCGTAGGCCGCAAGGGCGTGATTTCCTTGGTTTAAGAATGACAGCGAAGGGTGAAAGTTCTGCATGAATTTCTAAGGAAGGTTTTCAAAGTTTTTCAAAATGTCAACACCTAGGTTTTGCTCGTTGTGATGTGATCTAACTAGTTTTGAGTTTCCTTTTATCAAAATTTTAAAAACTTTTGCAAAAATCCAAGAACACTCATGACATAGATGGCATCAGAAAACTGACCTAGAAAAGTTGATGAACGATGCAAAGAGAGTGCAAATAGTGATACTTGGACGACAACGAGATCCTAAGGGCGTGAAGGCGATGATGGTTGCGAGCTCTGACAAGTTTGTTTGATGTCTGATGGTGAAAATTACCCATCTAAATTGCTATTTATAGAATTTAGTGCATTAAATGTACATCATAAATGTTGGTATGGTGACAGCTGAGGTTGGTGAATGTGCACTTCAAAAGAACCAGCGGTGGGAACTATGGAGTCTATAGGGCAGACGACATTCATGTGTTAGTCATCTGGTGAGTTCGACAAAAAGAATGACGACAGAGGCCTCAGATCCTGTAGAGTAGGAAGATGTGCTAGCTTGGCCACTGTCAAGATGGTGAAAGGGGGACAGAGTTCCACATAAGGAAACCCACATTGCATGAAGGATGACAATTTCAAAGTTTGAAGGAAAACTGCTAAGGGAAATCCGCAGAGGCTAAAGACTTGGAAATTTTGAGGGTGGTGAAACTTCGTCAACTTGAGATGGTGACTCTAGGACTCCTTGACCACTTAGGACTCAAAATAAGGGGCACAAAAAATGAGGTGAAGGCAAAAGCAACTTGGCAAAGAGAAAAGAGAGGGTCCCCATTCCGGACGGGGCGTGTGTGCTATAGGCACAACAATTAATTAAATAAACATCAATTATTTAAATATGTCGCTAATTCAGTTTATTCCCCTAAGTCAATTAATTTATTAAAACATAATAATTTAACTATGTCACTTTCCCGTAAATTTGAATAATTAAATAAATTACTCAAAAAATCATGAAAAATCAAATCAAACAAATACCACTTTTTTTCCAAAATTCAAACTTGATTTGCATGTTCAACACCAAAAATATTAATTAATTAAAACAATTAATTAATTATCCTTACCCACTTTCATGATTGAGAAAATTATGAACCACCGATTGTTCGATCTGATTGCTTGATTGATCCATCTATTTCATAGATCAATTCCATTCTTCAATTCTGGCTGTGATGGCTTAATCTATTTCTTCAATCCTACCAAAACACTCAAATGATTTCTTCTACTGGTTATCGGTCACATAATCAATTTGCATTGATTATTCCTATATATTTCCTCTTAAACATTTTTCAACCATTGATTGAGATATTCTACTATGTAATTTCAAGTGTTCATTTTGAAACACAAATTTATATAACAACCATCTTTCTTTCTAAAAATGGATCAGAGAACCAACCTATTTTATATAATGGAAGCATACAATGCCAAGATCTTAATCAAACTTTTGACATCTTCTCACACATAGATCTTTGATCAACACACACACATTCTTCAAGATTCTCATTATGCATACTGGAGGCTTCACATTGATATGAACAACCCAACATCTTCAAGTAACACACTTTGACACGATGGGTAACAATATAGCTTTAGTGAATTCCATTTATTCTCATTTTTTTCATTTACTTCCTTTTCTTCTCAGATAACTTGGAATTTATCCTATTCTAGTGCATAAAATAGCTCAAAATGCGAATGATAAAGGACCAAGGACACCTCAAGATTAGCCAAAAGAGGGTGACAAAACAAGAAGGGAAATAGATAACACAAGACACAAATAGTTTTACCTTCCTTGCTGTTGATATCTCTTTGATTGGCCCTTGCTTGGAATGATATGTATGCTCCTTGATGGCTCTTGATGTGGCTAAAAATGAAGGATTTGACTATATGCTTGGATGCAAGTGAATATAATTGAAGGCTAGATGAGTGCACAAAATGACAACATTTAGTTGCAAAATGACTAAGTGTTCTAAATGCCCTTGAGGAGGGGGTATTTATAGAGAATTTTAACCCCTCCAGGATAATTCAATGGTCAAGATTGATTCAATCAAGGTCAAGATTTAGCTGGCCAAGTGAGTGGGCTGAGAACTCCACAAGCCCCCACATCTCTCGACACATGCGGGAGGGGTGAAGTGAAGCCAAGGGGATAGAGATGGAGGTGAGGTGTCAAAGGTACATGAGGTGGAGGAAGGACAAGCACCTTTGGGAGTGAGAAGATTTTCACAAAAAGGGATTTCTTGTCCCCAAGTGGGAGTGAAAGGGACATTTGAGAAATTTTGGAATTCCTCAAAAATCTACATGGAAAAGGAAAGGTGGTTGGGATATAAATGAATTAAAAAAAATTCACATTCTTGTGGAGGTGATCTAAAGGATGTAAAAGGTGGCTCCAAAAGTTGGGTGGGACTCCTATCACATGTGAAGATTAGGACAAGTCCAAGGTTCTAGAAGCCTTGGAAGGAAAAAAAAAAAATGTGAATTAAAAATTCACAATGGGGAGTGAGAGAGACATGGATGAATAAAAAGGAATTAAAAAATTCCTTTGGGGATCGGGAGAGTTGACCAAGGTACTAATTAGGTTTAACTAATTAGCAATTAGAGGATAATTAGGGGTTAATGTGGATTAGAAGCCAACTTGCAAAAGTTGGAGGATGTGACACATCCTAATCAAGGATTAGGCATGTGCACATCCTTAATGAAGAGATTAAGAGATGGATTAAGATTAGATGAAAAAGACATGTGAGGAATTAAATAAATGTAATATTTATTTAATTCATTTGATGAAAAGAGGATTAAGGAGAGTAAGGTATTTAATTATTAATTAAATACCTTAGGGATTTTAAGGTATTTCAGCGATACATAATTAAATAATAGTAATATTACTTAATTATTAACTTGGATAAGAGGATGCTTAGATGAAAGGGGATAAATTTGGATAAATTAAGTGTCCAAATTTGGATGTCTACATCTTCACCATTGTTCTAGTATCATTCATTTCATGAGTAATGAGCATGAATCATTAGCATTTTGTTTGTTTAGATTAGTTTCTATTCTAACATTTTGTTTGGGAATCAACCCAGTCTCTCTCCAAACTACCTACTAACCCTATCAGGTAGATATCTCTCTAGAAGAGAACGAACATGACCAATGAACCATCTAGTCTATCTGAAAAATACCAACTACTCTTGATCATCAAGCCATTCCTCACAATCCATATATGGTCTCCATACAAAACCTGACATATCATTGAAATCGTAGTTCTAGTAGGGAATTTTTCTAGGAAAAGTGTAATGAAGGAAATATCCATAACGATATGAATATGGATCCCTAGTAGTACGATCCAATATACCATCAAGATGAGCAATTGGGATGTCCTCCTAGGCCCATACATGTAGAATAGAGACACTAGGAGAAATATATTTCCCACCATGATATGTAACCTCTTGAATATATCTGTACAAGTGGGCAAGGAGACATGGACCCCATGTGTATCTAGTCCCATGCTTGAAAATCTACTCAATACACACACCCCAACCAACGGGAAACTGTCTACCTCTCTTATTAGGAACAATAAGCCCCATGACCAAACCATAGAGAACAAGAGAAATAGGATCAACACTACCAACAAAACCAGACAAGTCTATCTCTTCTTGGTGAGCCTCCAGATGTTTCACATGAAGTACGCAATGCATAGTGCAGGTACCCCATCAAAAAGAATATGTAATAATCTCTCCATGAATGGGTATATGGAGGATCCTCCACACATCCTCTAGGGTAATGCTGGTATCCCTAGTAGGAAAATAAAAAGACGAGGTCTTTGTTGGGAATAGGATACCATTTAATTGCAATCCTAAACATATTTCATGTATCTCCTAATTCCTTGGAAAGTGTTCCCCAATACAAGGATTAGAAAGAGATTAAATTTGAATGAAATGAAAATGTAAATTGACTTTTGTAATTATTCCTAAATGAAAGGAACATGTGGGGATTCCCAAGAAGAGCTCCTACAAAATCGGAGCACACTTGGCACCCACATGGAAGGTGGAACCCACCTTGCTTAAGCTATCTATTTGGAGGATTGATAACACTTTAGTAATGCATGTTTATATCCTACAAGTTAGGGATTGATATTTACATGAGTGGAGTTCAGTTCAATTCAATTATCTTTAGTTGCATGTAGTTGTTTGAGTTGAATGCAAGTTGAATTCAGTTGCATGACAGATAATAGGTGGATACATTTAGTTAAGTGGGGATGATCAATCATGCATAATGTTTTCATGAATTGGTAGAGAGATATGTTTTAATTAACTAAGATTGACTTGGACCCACCTTGGGCACCCAAGTTGGCATCTTTGAGTTAACTCCTTTTGCATGAGAAGATATTTAGAAGGCTTAGTTAATTGGGCCCATTCTTGGGCACCAACTTTGAGGTGATTCTTGCGAGATATTTTCTTGACCAATGATCAGTTAAGTGTTCAATTTGGGGCACCTAAATTGAGGAGACTTTGGTTTTGGCTTCATGTTATAGTGTGGAACTCTACTTTCACAATCTAGGCATAAATTTTTGAGAGGATATTTATGCTCTTGTATTTCATAACTCTTATGAGTTTACATGCTCATTAATTGTTTATTTATTGTAGCAATTGCATCAAAGTTTATTGCAGGTTAGTAGGTTGAGATTGTGCATGTGTGAGGGTTTGAAGCATGGCATGGGATTTGTGGATTCATGCTTGGTCACATGGAATGCATGGATAGCTTGTGTTTCAGAAAGTGTATGAGAGTTTTGTGCAAGTTGTGAAGAAGGATTGTTGAAGGAAAAAGGAAGCATATCAATCAAGGATTGATATAGTATTATTATAATCTTGTTCTAAGGTTAAATAATACAAGCACTATTGATTCTAGTGGAGTTTTTTCCCCAAAGGGTTTCTCCACGTATATGATGTGTCACTTCTATCTTCTTGTCTCATTCTTCTACAATATTTTTTCTCTTTCTACAATTGGTAAAATTGATCTAAACAGATTAATCATACATGAAGAATTATGATAAAGAACACTTAATTAAATCTACAGTATGATAGGTTTTACAAGTTTTAAGCTATAATTACCTCCATTTTCAATAGTCTCTGAGTGTCACCTCTCCATGAGAGCAGTCATCATCCCTCTATGACATCTGATGATTGACATGTAGTAGATATGTCGTAACCTAACAACATCTAGAATATCTTGCTCTAACTCATGAAACCCAACAATCAAATCAAACAGATCACGTGATCACCGCTCCCTCAACTGAAGTGGATTAAGAACCACCTGCAACCATTCAACCCATGATGTTAAGGATTTACTATGAAAATTTAAAAAAAACCTAAAACAATGAACAAATTAACGTAAAATTATAACACACCAAAAGCGAAAATAGTTTTGTCAAAAGTGATAATTTTTTTTCAAATGCGAGCGAAATAGGCAAAAGTGAAATTTTGTAGTCAAAAGTGATAGAAAAAGGCAAATACACAAATTTCAAAAGCGATTTTTATTTTCAAAAGCATAAATTTTCAACAAGTGCATGAAAAATGAAATAGAAAGTTAGGGGTGAAAAATAAAAGCACAAAATTACATCAAATGTGTAAAATTCAGGTGAAGGTGCAAAAAAAATGTGAAATTTTAGGTCAAATGCTAAAATTTTGAGAAAATGTGCATAGAAAATTCAAGAGTGAACCATAAAGAAATAACAGATGCATTAAAATTGATGCAAGTGCAAAAAAATCCTAAACTTAATGCAGTCACCTACTTTGTCTTTGTGTATTAATTACACAAACATGAAAAGACAAAAATGAGAAACAAAAGGGTACATGTCAGGGCATTGACGCATGTAGGCTGTTTGAACTCACAAACTACATCCGCTCGATATGAGACTCCTCAAATCCTCGCCATAGCTCCTTAACAATAGACAAAACAAGAAATCTAGAGGCAAGAATTTTCTATAGGCTCAAAGTGCAAATGAGGTAATTTGAACCCTAATTACCTATTTTAACCCTCAAAAACCCTAATTTTTACTTAAGAAACCTTCCTAGGTTAAAACTAGGACCTCTTGGGAGCATCTAAACTATCAGCAAGAGACCTATAGGATTTTTTTTGTCCTATACACATCTAAACTAAAATAAAATAGTGTCGTGAGCTCGACCTCAAAATATATTTTTCAGCCAACCTCCCAAGGGTGCAACCCAAAGCCCTACCATCATTCTGCTAACCGTTGGGGCATATATTTTTTTTAAAATCTTGATCTTAACATCAAAATCTTTGAAACAAAGCAACCAATACTTTGTCTCAAAGAGGGGCAAAATGTATACATGTAAAATTGACCTAACACTTATCACACGTCTTAAATGATGTTTTCACATTATCAACATCATTATCATCAAATATCACTACATTTCACATCATTTACATGAATAGCCCTAATTTCCTCTATTAATTGAATAATATTACATTATTTAATTAATTCACTTTTTCACCATTTTCGACCAATTAAATAAATTTCATTTATTTAATAAAGTCCTAATCTAACTTTATTCCTCCTAATTAATTAAATAAACATCAATTATTTAATTATGTCGCTAATTCACTTTATTCCCCTAAATCAGTTGAATTATTAAAACACAATAATTTAACTATGTTAGTTTCCCCTAAATTTGAATAATTAAATAAACTATTGAAAACATCATAAAAAACCAAATCAAACAAATACCACTTTGTTTGCAAAATTCAAACTTGATTTGCATGTTCAACTCCAAAAATATTAATTAATTAAATCAATTAATTAATTATGCTCACCCACTTTCATGATTGAGAAAATTACAAACCATCGATTGCTCAATCTGATTGCTTGACTGATTCATCTATTTCATAATAGATCAATCTATTCTTCAACTCGATAGATTATTCAATCTATTTCCTCAATACCACTGAACACTCAAAATGATTTGTTTAATCACACCAATTACGTAATCAATTTGCATTGATTATTCCTATCTAAATCCTCTCAACGGTTTTGAACCATTGATCAGTATTTTCTACTACGTGATCTCAAGCGTTCATTTTGAAACTAAAATTCTATATAACAACCATCGTTCTTCTAAAAAATGATCGGATAACCAACCTATTTTAGACAATGAAGTATAGCCAAGATCATAATCGATATTTTTGACAAAGCTTCGCACATATCTTCGATCAATACACACACCTTCTTCAAGCTTTCACACGCACAATGGCGGTTTCACATTGATATGAACAACCCAACATCTTCATGAGTACACTCCAACACGAGATGGGTAATGATATATCTTAGTGATTTTATCTGTTCTTGTTTTGTTTCATGTACTTTTATTGAATTCATTGTTCTTGTATCATTTATTTTGTGAGTAATGGGAATAAATCTAGATTCTTGTTTTGAGTTAGATTAGCTTCAATCCATTTCAATTATCTTATTTGACACCACCAATTTCCCCCTTACACACTATCAATGTGTGCTTCCATACTCTTTTATTGAGATACACCTTGTGGTTCAATTTTGGGATGTAAAAGATTGAACATGTGAAGTGGTGGAATTATGGGAGGTGTTGGTTGTTGACATGGGTTTTTAGGCTATTACATTGGGGTGATCCCACAATACTAGTTTACAATTTTTGGGAGGTCTTGATTTTTGCTGAAATCACATATTTTTAGAAAATATATAATGATTTAAGCCTTGAAAATTTCCATTTAAAGGATTCCAATTGAAGAGGGTTTGATCAAACCACCTTAGATCAAACCCCCTTGGATAGAACCCTGCTAGTTTTAAACCATACCTATAGCGGAGTCTCCTTTACACCTATCAAAATGTTGATAAAACCCACTTTTGATTTACCTTTTGGGGGATCAAATGAATTCATTTAAAAAAAATTTGTAAGTATGTATCCTTATTATAAGCTTCCCAAAAGTATAATTTAAAATATTTAATTTTATTATTATATTTATTTTTACTTTCAGGAATGTAGTTTTTTCACTCAAAATCAAGCTCTATGTTCTCAACATGTGAAAAAAATAAGATTATCAAAAAATAAAAATAAAAAAATGAGTGCACTAGATATTGATGTCCCCTGATCTAACAAAAAATAAAAATTGAATTTTGATATACAAAAAAAAGTTAGGTTTTAGCTAGTAAATCATGCTGTCTCAATTGTAATTGATTTGACTTTGAAACTTAATTAAGAAAAAAATATTCAATGAAATTCTATGAAACCAATTCCATGTGCTAGAGATCATAGTTACAAATCTAAATTCAAAAAAAAAGAATTTAATCCTTCATATAAAAAAATTATGTGTTAGCCAGTAACATCACTCTTTAAAAATGATGTTTATTGTTAAAAACTAGTTTTCGAAGGATATGAAAAAAGAAGTGCAATATGATTCCAAAAAATTTTGAAAATATATTTAGAATCTACAAACAAAACACATCACAAATCACCACTTGCATCAAGCCTTCAAATTCTCACCTGGCTTAGCCATAGGTGCCCAAGAGTGAAGATTTAGTTAAAAAAATTAAGTCTTCAATGTCCGGCTAAAAAAATTGTAAACCAATTGTGGGATCACCCACTCAAGGGATAAAAGGCAACATTTTGGTCAAGGTTATTCAAGGAGATTTTGTATGAATCTCATGCATGTTTTATTAATCTTCACCCAAGATATCTAGTTCATGAGGACATTCATTGGGAGGTGAAGGATCATGAATGGTCTCAATTGAATTAAGATCATCACCAAACACACATCTTGAGACGTCAACCAAATATTTCAAGGACATCCACACTTTACCAAAACACATATCCATGATGAAACTTTTCCAATCTTATGCAAGTATGTAATAATATATTGAAATGCAACTTCCAGATCTAAAATATGATAATTGATTGATTTAAAATGTAGACCTAAAAATGATGAATTTTTAATGCAAATTTTGATTGTAAATAATGCACTTTATTTTTACCAAATGAACTAGATGTAAAATGCCTCAGAATATGCAATTTTTGAAACAAAAATAGAGATCTACAAGTATAGGGAGCTTGAGCAATCAAAAATAGAAATGTGTGCAAAAAATTTGAAGGAACAACGTAGTGTAGAAAATGTATCCCTTTTTCACACTTAATTTGGGAATTAATATTAAAATTAGCTAAATTATGCCTAATTTAGTGTTGTGATAAGTATTTTACATATTCGCGATTAAGTTTAGGGCCCCATTAATTAAAAATGAACCAATTGTGCCTTATTTTAAAGCTGTAGAGTGTACCCTTGGCTACTTTCAATAACCCTATTTAGGCTCCCTTTGATTAATTGAAGATAATTTTCCCCTTTAATTCAAATCCAATCCTAATTAATTACATTTTTTGAAGAGGAAACCCAACATTCATTAATGTAGGTAAACATAACACTTCTCAATGAGCAATGTGTGTCCTAGGTGAGTGACCTAGGACCCATTCACCCATGGGTGAATGGGTCCTCACTTGGACCTAGGACCTAAATTTAAATTATGTTTTTTATGATATTTTAACATATTCAAATCCATATTCAAATGTTTGCTTGTGTTATTTAAATTTTAGGAAATTAATGTTACATATAGATATAAAGAAGATTTTCATGAGATCAAGTTATAGTTCACAAGAGCATTTGAAGGCATTCAAGAGAAAATTTAGTGAATATTTATTGTAGAAATCAAGATCCAATTGTCATATCAAAGTATTCTTGCATCATGCATGTTATCAGAGCTAATATGTTGATGTAGAGTTCATGATCCATTTAAGCATTCAAGGCATTATTTCAAATCAAGTTTCAAGATCAAGATCCACATCCATTGAAGCCATTTCATGCTAGTTGTAGATCTATATTCCATTCAAGGGTTTGGTGAGTTGTGACATTGCTTTGTTCATTCATGTCATTCCTTCATGCTATTTTGTTTCATTACAAGGTTTAATTACCAAAAAAGGGTTTGACCAAGGAAAACCCCCATTCACCATAAATAAAACATTTTTCCCTCTTGATTTGTGTTTGCGGGTTTAGGTGGAAGATATCTTGGAGATCTCTTGAAGAGAAATTTTTCTCATAGGAGGTCTTCTAGTATTGCTTCTTTGATTCTTGATCTATCTACCATTGCCTTGAGTCTACTTTTGATTGTCAACCTTGTTAGGAGTCTATTTTTTCTTTGACCTTTTTCCTTCTTCAACTCCCAAACCACCTTTATCCAAGTAGAATGCTTTTGAATTGAAATCAATTCATCAAGAATTGTAGTAATTTTTTTTAATTTGTCCTCATGAGCTCTTGCTTTCTCCAGATCTGATCTTAGGGTTACCACTTCTTGTTCAAGTTTTGTCCATTCATCAGTTTCACTTTGTACAGTGGCATTCAAACAATATTCAATTATCTTCTTTTCTTCCACTTGCACTTTTAGTCTGGTGATATCTTCATTTTCCTTCTTCAACTGTTCATTAACTTCTCTATGTATTTATCTGAACTTCTTGATTTGTTCTCTCAACTTTTTGATGCATTCATTTGCTTCCCCTAGTTTTTCCTTCAAACTTTTGTTCTCACTTTCAACTCTATCAAGATATTCAAGAGCAACTTTAAGTTCTTCTTTGTCTAACATGTAGTCATCTTCTTCATATTCAATTACAAAAAATTCTTCTAGAGGAATAGAACACCTTTTATTAGCCATGTTTTCAAACTCCAAGATCTTCCTCAAGCAATTAGGCTTTTCAAAAGGAACTAGGCTCTGATACCAATTGTTGAACACCCAAAATACTGAGAGGGGGGGTGAATTAGTATTCTATTGAACAATTTATTCATAATCCAACCAATGATCAAAACATATTTAACTGCAATTATAAATAAAAACATGAAAGAGATTACAACACCACATAACACATGAAAACCAAGATTTTTTTGTGGAAAACCCAAAAAGGGAAAAAACATGAACTATCTTTAGAAGGATCACAACCAAAACTAGATACAAAAAAAAAGTGGCTACACAACCAAACTGTGAACTGATACAAAATGCACCTTGTGCTAAATTTAGTTCCAATGAAGCTCTAAATACAAAATATTGCTATTCTTTGCAATCGCTCAACATTCATAGTAATTCTACCCTTATACTGATCTCACACATACAAATTTGTAAGTTCACACAACATCAGATCTCACACACATCACCTTACATTTTCGCTCCCTTTGAAACTCAAAAATGTTCCACATATATACCCTATTACATCCACATACATCAATTAGGTCGACCTAATTTGATGTAGCCCTGTTTAATTCAAAATCACTATGTTGGATTCATACCTAATTCAAAAACATCTTCACACTCAAATCAAAATGTGAAAAGATTGATTTAGGTTAGAATGGATCAAAATAAGATACCCTTAACATCTGAAATATATATTAATCTTTATAACACATATTCAAGTGTTAGGTCGGCTAGGAATTAGATCTAAACACAAAATAAACCAATCTGACCAACATCAATCAACCATATGATCATATAAGCACACACCATATTAAATATGTGTAGTACTGAAACCTATAAACCATCTCCCAAAATTTGTAAGTTTGATTCCAAACACCAGAGGAATGTGTGCCAAATTACACATACGATCTTCCATTGTATTAGCCAAAAAAAATTGTATGTTGATCTTCTTCCACTTGTAACTTTTAGCTTGATCAACCAAAAATGTTGAAATATTAATCATAGATATATTTAGTAGTCCTAAATAATATACTATAACCACATAAGTCGATCTTCTAACATGAGCAATTCTGGACCAAATCACTGGATCGAGGTGTGACCAAAATTGTTTACCAAATTGGACAAAACTATCAACAAACAATGTTAGAATTAATGGAAATACATCAAAGGGTTATTTCTTCATTCTTCCAATGCAATCCTTTTTGCAATATTTTCTTTCAAAATCATCTTCAACCATGCTCATGACACCCAAAATTATTTGCACCATAGTCTTTGTACCAGGATACAATGTTGACAACACTACAATGTATAACTATATGTACCTTGTGCTCATTCCACATGCTCATGTTGCCAACAAATGCATAAATGACATCTCCATATTCTTCCAACAATACCCAATATCCTCAACCCTAAGCCTTATACCCTATACACTCAACCCTATACCATCAACCTTGAACACTATCCCTCAAACATTGGTCCTAAATCCTATACACTAAACCCTCAACCCTAAATCCTATACCCTTGACCCTATGCCTTATGCCCACAACCCTAAACCTTACACCCTCAACCCTATACATTATACCCTAATCTTGGAAGTGCTACCTAAAGAGGAAAAGGAACTCCTATTCAACTAATAGATGTGGGTGAATGGGAATGATCTATAATTCATTACTAAATGTGTAAATAATTTTTTTGAGATATAATACTTTTTTAAGAGATTGAACCTATAGAAAACACTGCACCCACAATGGTAGTTTGTAGGATGAGTGAGCTAAGGGTAAAATATTTATGTAGGTAGATAAGTTTGGTGAATATTAGTATCAAATAGTAGAGATAACTTGGGTGAATAGAAGTATCTAACTCCTTGCATTGATGACCTCTTAGATTAGTTTAAGGGGGATAATTTTTTCACTACAAAATAGGTACCACCAAGTTACCATTGAGTCATTAGATGAGTGAAATAATACCTTCAAACCCAAATGGATTTTTCAAATAGGTACACTAGTCCATGAAATTGAGGTGCCTCCAAATATGCACTTGGAGTAGTTTTAGTCCTCAATATGGTCATATAATTTCCTAACATGTAGTGATATTTTATCTTCATATATTGAGTATAACTATCTTCAATTTCTCATCCAAGGTTAGTGTCTGATGAATTAAGAAAAAAAGTGGTCACTTAAGATCCCCTTTTTGGTCACCCATCTCTATGCACTTACCAGTTATACTAATAACTATATTATAAATAAACAAACCAAAATGAATGAAAAATGAATGAAAAACGAAAATTAGTTAATTACTTTTGACAAAGTTAATCTTTTCAAGTTGGGTACTTGGAATGGAAGTAAAGGTGACTCTTGGTATTAAATATACATGTGAATGATAGCTTCTTAAGGTTGGGTACTTGAAAAGGAGTGAAATGTGTCTCTTGGGATGCCAAAATGAATGAATTCACATATTTTTAAGGATATTCCAAGGAGTGATGCATTTGATTTTCACAAGGGTCTTTTGTGCAACATGTTTTATAATGATTTGTGCACATCTTATATTGGGAACTACTAGTGGTATCATTCTTCGGAAATTCCTATAAATTGGAGCCTTGTGAAAGTGGTGAGATATTCCTTTTAGTTTTTCATTGAGAGTTCATAGTTACATATATGTTGTAAAATTGGAGGCAAAAGACCAAAGGAATTGTTTCTCTTTGCAATCTTGTTTGAAAAATATAATATAGAATTTTCCTCTCTTCTTGGTGGATTTTTTTCCTACAAGGGATTCTCCACATAAGTATCATGTAATGTGTTGTTATTAAGTGATTTTCTAATTTATTATGTTGTTGATTTGAATTCCTAAATCCATTAATGGTATTCTATAACTAAGCAAAATTAATTGAATTGTGTTCCAAGAACAAGAATACTTAATTTTAGATTTGTACACTCAATTTCAGGTTTCTATATATATAATAGTTTACCTTGGTTATCCCAAAAATCTAATTATAATCAAACAATAAAACACCCATCTACACCTATGTCATCAAAAGATAAACAAAGCCCCCAAAATCAACACTATATAAGTCATTTAGACAATAAATGATAATAATCAATAAAGACAAAAATGACCTCAATAATGCCAATTTGAATTCAACTAATATCACCATAAGAGTAACAAATGATGCCAACCTAATGAGTTAACCAACAACATGAGTATCAAGCAATAAAACATTACCAAATAGAGATATGTTAAACAAATTACAACTAATAACATTAATTTCTATAAACCTCCTTAATGAAAAACAACAAGTCTATTGCACTTGTCTTCATCACTTTCATAACATGTTAATTTGCTATATATATATATATTATTCAAAATATACAAGTAAAAAATAATATTAAAATTATAAATATTAACTTGTGAGTATTAACAAATCAAATCAAATTCATCTATCACAAAATCAATCAAAATATATAACAACATTTCATATCAAATGTTGAAATTTAATTAAAACTCTCAATCTACCATAGCTTAACAATTATCTATAATTTTAATAAATTTATTATAATAAAAAAAAATTTGAAAAAAATAAAATAACTTCACTACATTAAAAAATTTATTTACCAATATCAATTTATTATTTACCTTTACAATGACATAAAATATATTTTATTCAACCCAATAAGTAGTCTTTGTTGTGAATTGAGCTATGGGTTAACATTCTTTTAACCTTTTTAAATAACATCACATATAAATAAAGATGTGGATGGTTTTCTTTATGAAATTATATAATTTTGTGGGTTTTTAACTATTTATAAAGGTGTTTTAAATATAAAAAGTGTATAAGTAGTCTTTTATTCAAAATATTTTTAAAGTTTAATTTTATTGTTATTTATTTTGAGAGATTTGGTTATGATTTCTACATATTTGTTTAATGACTTTCAATTTGATTGAGAGGTTTGAATTTGATTCATTTGAATTGTGAATTTTTAAATTTTGAATTGAAAATAAATCTTTTAGCTCTCTTTTATTAGTCATTGTGAGTTGATCTACACATGCTTATATTGATTTTGTAATTGTTGTTGAATGTAAAAACTTTCACTTATTTGAAATCATTTTGGAATTTGAAAGACAACATCTAAGTCAAGTAGACTATAGAAGAATCTATTTTGCATTGGCTACTTGTTGTCATCAAACATTTTGCCTAATGCCACATGCCACAAATCTAGTCCAACTAGAGATCTTGGTTTTTTCTTTATAATTTTTTTTAATATTAAAAATATAAAATTATTTATAAAAAAAGAGAGAATAAGAGCCTCATAAATACACAAATTTCTAAAGTGTGTTCCTCAACACAACTAGTCCTTATATAAATCTAGATATATTAGAAAAATCAAGTTGAACTTCAAATAGCAATTTGCTAGATAGATTCGCCAAACACTTCATCATCATGACAAATTGATCTCGTGAAAAATTCACCACCAACAATTCATCATTGTGGATAATTGTTGGTGGTGAATTTTCCACGAGATGAATTTGTCATGGGGTGAATTGTTTAGGGTGAATTTTCTCGCAATGAATTATTGGCGGTGAATTTGTCTATATAGATAAATGAAGATGAAACATAATTAATTTACAAAAATATAAGATAGTTTAATTCCAAACATCTTCAACTATACTTTCTAACCTTTGTTTTTTATATTAAAAGCAACAAAACAAGGGTGTTGTCCCATTACAACAAGGCAACCACAACCATTCACAATAAATTAACACTTACAACATAGTGATAGTAGGTCTAAAAACCAGACAATCACCTTAAGCAAAACATGTCAAAAACATCACAAAAAACACACAACTGATCTAGAGCTACTAGTAGAGTCGATCATGATAGCATGATGTAAAGTCGTAGACCACTCAGGGTCATACCAGTTATAGAGGAAATTAAACATATCAACAAAGTCTTTTTTTTAAAAACAAAACATAATCAAAGGATGAAACATCCAACCCTAGTCAAAAAAAGAAAACCCACTAAAAACAAAAACTATTTCCCACTGCACATGGGCTTAACAAGAGTAATAGTAGCCCAATCCTCAGAGAGGAACTTAAGCAGTTCCTTATTGATAGGGTCTTCCTCTACATCATTTGCAGTCATATCCTTCTACAGCAGACAAAGAGTAGTGGCAGACCTATGCATGATCTTCAAGGCAAACCAAGTGACCTCCTGCAGTCTTTTCTCCAACTCTCAATTTTGTTCTTCATATTGACAATCTCCTCCCATGTAGCAACCTATTTGCTCTGGCCTTCCTCCATAGGAGCCTTACCCTTCGCAATGTTAGAAGTGAAAGGCTTAACCTCCTTGATTTTAATGCTGGCAAGGCCCTTTTTAAGGCTTAACCTTTGTTATTTAATTAAACAACACAATATATTTATTTAATTCAACATTTTGTTTTAATAATTATTTTAAATCCTAACTTTTTTAAGTCATTTATTTTCTTATTATAATTTAGTTAACAATTGTAAGGTTTATGTGAGTGGTGTATTTGCTTTTAAAAAGAACTCATTTAGTGATCACGTATTTAAATTATGAGCGTGCATTCTTACATTGACAAATTTAAAGTACACATATCTAGATAGTAAAAGAAAATACATGTTGGGGGAGGTGGAACCTTATTTTAAATCCTAACATTTTAAAGTTATTTATTTTATTATTAAAATTTAGTTAAAAATTGTAAGGTTTATGTGAGTGGTGTATTTGCTTTTAAAAAGAAGTCATTTAGTGATCACGTGTTTAAATTATGAGTGTTTGTTCTTACATTGACAAATTTAAAGTACGCCTATCTAGATAGTAAAAGAAAATACATGTTGGGGAAGGTGGAACCTTATTTTAAATCCTAACTTTTTTAAGTCAATTATTTAATTATTATAATTTAGTTAAAAATTGTAAGGTTTATGTGAGTGGTGTATTTTCTTTTAAAAAGAACTCATTTAGTGATCACGTGTTTAAATTATGAGTGTGCGTTCTTACGTTGACAAATATAAAGTATGCCTATCTAGATCGTAAAAGAAAATACATGTTGGGGGAGGTGGAACCAAGCCATTGGATTTATCTTTTCCTTTTTATAAGTTGTCATTGATTGCAAATCCAAATTTAATCTTGACCCAACCTCCTAAAAGATATTCTTATATTAATATGTGAAATAAATAAAAATGAAGTGGTAAATCAAGAAATAATGATATTTACTTGTTTATTTTGTTTGGATTGTAAATTTTAATATATATGGCAATAATTTATAAATTTGATGTTAAAAGTCTATTCATTTTATGGTTTAAATATATGTATTTGAAAAAGAGTGGTGATGATATACACTGTTGAAAAGCTTGTTAGGTTAGGATTATTCTTTTTTGGTCAAATTTATGTGATCGATTCAACAATTTGATATAATAATTGAAGACATGACTAGTAATTCTATAATATATTTAGACATGTGTAATTGTTGATGTCATATCAAATACTGTGTTCTAGTAATAATGATGCAATGTGTTATAGAATTCTTCTATAAATTTTTTTTGATGATCTAATAAATTAAGATTTGTGATTTTATATAAAATTTTAAGATGAATATTATTTTTTATTTTTTAGTCGATTTATAATAATTAATTAAAAAAATCAATATGAATGTAACTTAAAATTTGATTTTAACTTTTTAAAAACTTTTAAACACTATTTTTACTTCATAAAATCCCTCTAAGATAAATCAAAATAAAAATTTAATTCCAACCTTAAAATATTTAAAAATTAAATTCATAATTTCTTTACCAACTTCTATTATAAAATATAATTTATATACTAAAAACTATATTATAAATAAACAAACCAAAATAAACCCAAAAAGGCATGCATTTTCCCCTTACAAAATGAAGAATAAAGCCTTTTCTACATTGCTTTCAACATACACAATATATTTCTCGTGATAACCACGAATCAAATATTTCTTGGAAATATAAAAAATAAAATAGTAATGACCTTAAAAATATATGAAGTGATTAATGAAGAAGTAACCAAAAGTAGTTTTACTTCGCTTTCTAGCAAAGGAAAGTTGAAAGCATGCGGAAGTTGGAATCAATTTCTTAATTTAATAAATGTTGACTATTCTCTATGTTTGGTTGACAATCTGTTTTGAGATGTATTTTTTTTTAATAATTTGGTAATATATGTATTCATAAAATGAGAGGAAGTGTATATTTATATTTAAAATTTATTTTTGGTTAAATTATTATGAGTTAGGGGATTTAATTGGTCAAAATATTTAGGGGTTGAATTTGGTATTATTATATTTATGAAAAATTTAAGTCATAATAGTTGACATAATCAAAGAATATATGATCATTTTTATCAATTAAACTACAATCCTTCAATTTATATGTTGAATTTTAAATTTATATGCCGATTTAAGAAAGAAACTCTAAAAAAAAGGATGTCTTTAATTGAAATTAAAGAGTTTTACCTATGACAAAAGCTCTATGTTTTTACTTTTACGTATAAAGCCTTCTTTATTTAAAGGCACTACAAATAATATGTTTTTACTTTTTATTTCAAGGTGGAGATGTTTTCAAAATGAAAAAAAAAATTCCACATTGAAAACATGGCAAATTTGGGGAAATTTTAAAGGAAGGCATGGTTAATGTCTAGATACAATTTTTAATCCTTCCACTAGTGATTGAAATTACTAAGGTCCCAATTTTATAAACCAAGTAAGGAGGTATGCCATTAATAAAAATACTATTAGCCTCCTAGTCTTGATTTGACAACCAAAATTTTAATTTGGCTTGAGGCCAATTTTAAAAATTCTTGGTGAATTTGTTGAAAAGATATGGTAACACTTTTATCCCTTTTCTATAAAATTTCAAAGATCAAACCCAAGGGGCTTTACCTAGATGTCAATATTGACAAGAAAGAACCAAAGAAATAAATTGTTGATTAATAGAAAGACAATTGTGGAAGTCATTGTTAGTTCAAAAAAGTTAGGGCTTAGTGGGTTCCCAAGCCTTTCATATGCTTTTGATAATAAATATGCACTATCCTTCATAGTGAGTAGAGTATGAAGTCCATGCTATTTCCAAGTTGGATGTGCAAAGAGAACTTTATATGAAACATAATGGCAAATGAGAACTTTCTAGACATCCACACCTTTCAAGGCCTGAATAATCCATTTAGCACAAGGCACTAAGCCTTGATGATAGATTGAGAGTAAGTCTAAACCCCTAGAATCATTAGGGAGACAATAATATATTCCAAAGTTGTATGGTGAAATCCTTTGTTGCCATAAGAAGATGCCCAAATGAAGTCTCTACGAAGTATTTCAATTTTCAAATAGAAAGAGTTAGAACCTGAATGCAACAAGAAGAATAATCCATATGACTACTAGCCAAAATTGTAGAGCACACTTGAAATTTACCATTCAAAGAGAGAGGGCTTATAATGTAATAGGCTTGCTTTATCTCAATTATGGATTTAACAACTTGCCATAAGGTAGTAGTAGAGGCCTAAAAGGAAAAGGGGATCCCAATGCCTAAAGCCTGACACAAATGAAAGGTCATGCAATTCAATAATAAGCCTTGGACAAATTAATCTTGAGAAACATTAAAAGATTCTAGGAGTATTAGGCCCACTCCATCTCTTCCCAAATAGAAATATTTTTTTTGAGGATATAAGTTACAACTTAATGAAATTGTTTTACTTGGGAAAAACTAGCTGAGGAAGAGGAGGTTGCAACTTGAGGGTATAATATTTAGTAATGATCATGTCTAAGACATTCAACAAGGTGATGGAGCACCAATTGGAGGTATCCTCTAGGTTTCTATCCTTAGGTGTGAACTTAATATATCTTTATTGCCTAAGATCCATAAGAAATTATGATAGAATGTTTCCAAATAAAATTTATGAAGGTGTACACCCATATTAGATCAAATGGATTTTTAAAACTCATAAGGGAATCCATCAAAACTAGGATCTTTATCATTTTACATAATAAAAAAAACCTCACATAGGTCTTTCTATTCTAGAAGTTGATAAGAAGAATGAATTTAGAGTTGGAAACTTAATAAGGCACCACATTCATGCATTGTTGTAGAACAATTGTTTGGTCAATAGTATTTTCTTGGGTAGTAGAAAATGCTCATAGTGCCAAAAAGATTATAGAGGATGTTAGGAAGCTTTGTTAATGCTATTGACCATCCTATATTTTTTAATGGATTGGAATGTGTCATAATCTCACAGGGCGTAGAAGAATTTTTTAGAGACTTAAAGTAGTCAGAGCAGAAGAGTAGAATCAGATAGAAGGTCAAGAATCCTCTTCAACAGTATGGCCTAGAATGCCTGTTCGAAGTGTGTCAGCTTTCAACATCGACATGGAGACACTTGAGCATGCTTCAGAGACATCATACATCATCTATCATCTCACATATTCCTTTCAAGAATGGGAAGGAATCTTGCATATTATCTTTGTCTTGTTTCTTCCTAAGGGGAGGAGTGTCGTTGAGGAGTGTCGTTCGATGAGATTGGATCATCTTCAACATTCAATGTTAAGATTCTACCATTTCAGGAGACTCACCATTGAGGGGGGCTACATTGTCTCTCTTCTTCTTCTCTCTTATGGGGGGGTATTTTTCCTCACATGGGATTTTTTCCTTCTCATGTATCATTGAGAGCATTTCATTCTTGTATTTCATCTCTCTTTTGGGGAGGATTTTTGTCCCACAAGGTTTTCTCCTTTTCTCCATCTGTGAGAGATTTCATTTGCATTTGTACATGGGTACCTAGCATGGCCTCATAGTCGGGACCCATCTTTGCATCACTTGCATAATATTTAGCTACTCCCCAAGTTTCACTTAAGGAGGGGTGTTGGTGTGAATAAAGTCTTGTACCTAGTTAATTCATTACTAGGATACTTAGGGGACTTATTCACATGTTAAGTTTACTTAGGTCCTAGGAATATTTCTAGAAGACTTAATTATCATGTCTAGATTTATCTTTTTCCTAGGTAGTTATGATAAAGTTGTCCCATATCATAATATTAAGGCACTTGTCATAATATTATGACATCCTATAGCCCACCTTGTCTATATAAGCAAGGGTCTCTCATACATTTTATATCCATTGAAACATATTTGCATAATTGATAGGAATATAGTTTATTCTTGTCATATTCATCTTCTCTCATTGTGCTCTCCATTTGGACTCTAGATCTTGGTAGGCTATCTCCATATCCAATTCTAATAGCCCTTAGCCACCAATATGGCCTTGTACCGCTCTAATTGACCATCTTCTCCAAATTTCTTTTTAAATACCCACTTGCAACCAATAGGCTTCCTTCCTTTAGGAAAAATCATAAGAACCTAGATATCACAACTATCCAAAGTCATCATCTTCTCCTACATGGCTTGCATCAAAGACTCACTCTCTTCTAAATAAAGAGCCTCCCTATAGGATATAGGTTCATTGTGACTACTCAAAAAAGAAAATACACAATTAAAATTGGATGGGCTATACCTAGCAACTGATTATGTTGTCTTTTGGATCTTCTCACAATGGGAGTAAGGGGTTCTTGCTACTATTCTTCTTCTACATGCTCATCCTGCACATCATTTGAACTCTTTGAACCCTCTTCTTCTTCTCCATCATGTAATCTATGTGGTTGTTCTTCCACATGTGCATCTTCTTTCTTTTCAATCTTTTTCTCGAAGTGCACTATTTTTTCCTTATCTTTATCCTTTGATTGTTCTTCACTTGAGTAAGCTCTAAACTCCCTGAAAATCACATCTCTAGAGAAAACCATTTTACAAGTTAGAGGATTTCAAAGCTTATAACCTTTTACATTCTCACCGTAACCAATAAAAAAAAATTGTGCTTTTGGATCCAACTTAGAATGCTTCTCTTGAGGAACATGAAAAAAATCTTCACAACCAAAGACCCTTAAATGTGAAATAGAAGGATTTCTACCTATCCACACTTCATAAGAAATTTAATCAACAAAAGTTGAACAAGGATATCTATTAACCAAACAACATGTAGCAGTAACAACTTCTACCCAAAATAAGCTATCAAGCTTTGCACCACTCAACATGCTCCTAGCTCTTTCCATCAAGGTTTGGTCCATTCTTTTTGCTACCCCATTTTTTTGAGGTGTATAAGGAGTAGTCTTTTTTTTAACAATACCTACATACTTACAGAACTCATCAAATTCCCTAGAACAATATTTACCCCCATTGTTAGATCTCAACACCATTATCTTATAATACTTTTTCTTCTCAACTAAGGCTTTAAATTCCATAAACTCAGTGAAAAATTCAAATTATTCATGCATAAAATAAATCTAGGTGTATCTTGACACATCATAATGAAAGTAACAAACAAAGAAGTTTCAAACACCATGTAGTCTGCTAATCAAGTCCATGATAGGGCCAAATGTATCACCACTACCAAGGGATGATAAAAACTCATCATCACTTTGTCCCCTAACACCAAGGTGACAATCCCAACTCCATCTATCCACCTCAACTGCTGCTACCCTCAAAGTAGTACTGTCAACTGGTAGCTCAAGAAAACTTCTCATGAGAGTAATGCCTCCATCACTAATTGACACTGCACCTATATCCTGAGTGTGAATTCTCATGCTACTATTATCAACCAATTTCCTAGTTGTCATAGATGAATGAGTTTATGTTGTACATGATGTGCATCTAGCCAAGCTCAATTCTAAGCAAAGCTCATCAACATGTCTCTCAGAATCTTGAAGTTCCAACTAAGTACTCACCAAAGAATCCCTAGTGACCTCAAGCTCTTAGGAGAGCTCTGATCAACTTCCTCTTCTTTCCTCATCAAGGCATCTGAATAGATCCCAAGAAGGTGAAAATAATTTTTCCTCATTGTTCCCATGCCTTCTTTGACTTCTTGCAAGCTATCATGAGAAGACTCTGCTACATCTCCTTTTTTTCTTCTCTCCAACTGAATCATCCAAAAGTGATTTTCAATTAGCTTGTGCATTTTGTCATGATGAGATAAAGTTGCTACAATCTCACCCTCATTCACCTTCAACTGGTTCCTCAAACTGTGCAAACTATGATTAGCTTCTATTCCATAAGGAGAAGCCTCTAATTGTGCCTAATATTCTTTTTCCACAAAGAATTGTATGTTCTCTCATTGATCTAGAATTAGGTTAGCACCAATTCCATCTATAAAATCATCAATGTCTAGAATCAGTGTCCAAATACAAGAGGACTCCAGCTGCTCCATGTACTCATCATCACCCCACTCAGCTGAAACATCAGATGATGGCATGCTAACCTCCTAAAGAGAAGATGAAACCTGTAATTTATCTTGAGCAACTTTAGTGGTCTCCTGCTCAAAACCTTTTTTCCATGGGAGTCTGATTTGTGTTCTCCTTAGGCTCAACTATATGATGGTCTTTAGCTGCTGAAAAATCATCATAAAGACTTTTAGATGTGTTGCCATATTTCTCCATCCTTTTAAGACTCTGCTTTTGTTGTTCCAACAAGAAATTCAAGATGTCTTCCCTTTGTGGCTGCTCACATGTCTTTGGACTCCTTGCTTGCTTGTGATAATATTTTGGATCCTCCATATACTTGATGAATGGAGGGTTATTTCTAATCCATTATGGAAGTGCACTGTATTCTTGGAAAGAGGTCTCTATTTCTTCTTTGGAAACCATGATTGAGTAGCTGGCTGCCCACAACTGAAATTCAAACTTTGAATGACCCAATCAGGCTAGAAAGATCCAAGCTCTAATACCACTATGATGTTCCTTGCTGATCTTGAGGTAAATTTTTAGTTTTCACTGCTTGGACATTTCATCAAACAATTTTTATGCAACCTCTCAACTGTTGTTTTTGGTATTTTGTCTTGAATCTTGATGATGAGATGTATATAATGGCTTAGATGAAAAATATCAAAGGCTACTAGTGTGCTAAGAATGTTAGAATTTCTCTGATACCATGTTAGAATTGGCCATGGCTACCAAGATCTTGAGACCAAATGGAAAGCACAAGAAGAGAGAATAGAATGTGACAAGAATAAACTATATTCTTATCAATATGATTCAATGATATGATGTTATGTGGATGTGTACAATGTAGTAGAAACCCCTTGGTTATATAGCCAACGTGAGATACAAGATGCCATGGGATTATGACAAGTGTCTTAATCATATGACATGAGACAACTCATCACACTTAACTAGGTTCACATATGTTACAATTCAAAAGATAAGATAACAACTAATGAAAACCAACACCTTCTAGAAATATTCCTTCCTAGGACCTAAGTAAACCTAACATGTGTAAATAAGTCTCCTATTAATGAATGAACTAGGTACAAGACTTTATTTACACTAACAAGGTGTATCTTGACACATCATCAATGAAAGTAATATAATAATAATATTTTCCAATAGAGTCAACATCCACTAGTCCAAATACATTTGAATCAATGATTGATCTCTAATAATCTCTTAGCTTTATTAGTCTCATCAGAAATGATGATCTATTCTATTTACCAAACACACATTGCTCACAAAAATCATTTTTACCAATAGAATAATAAAAAATACTATCAACAAAATTTTTATTCAAAATGGTCTTAAGACCCTTTTCACTTATGTGACCCAATCTAGGGTGCCACAACATACATGAATTTTTAGTGTCAATTACATTGGAAAAATTACAAAAAGTGGAAGTATTAAGCCTAGAAACAAAGTCCCAATATGAGATTCTTTAGCTATCACTAAACTCCCACTTACCAACCTACAACCAGACTTGTCAAATGTCACATACATTCCATTATCATTAAACTTGGACATTGAAAGTAAATTTATTGCAAGTCCTAGAATATGTAAAACATGATCAAGGATTTTAACCCTCCCATGACTAAAACACAACTTTACCTTTCCCTTACCAACAATCTTTTTCATGCTATTATCACCAAGGAAAAATTATCCCCCATCATAAGTTGAATATGGAGTAAACCACTCTTTTCGAGGAGTCATATGGTAGGAGCAACCTGAATCAATAAGTCAAGAATTGTCACTAATAGTGTTAGCAGAAATAAACAAAGCAATAGAATCACCATCTTGTGTGGAATTTTTTCATGGAAGTATCTAAACTATTTTTCTTGTTTCTACACTCCTTCACATGCCCTCTCTTATAACAATTGTAGCACTTTACTCTACTCGTCCTAGGGGTTTTAGAATATCCTTTATACTTGTCTCTCTTCTTGTACCCTTTAGGCCCTTTTTTTCTTTGGACCTTCCTCACACATGCAAGGAATCTTGGGAGCCCGCATTCATGGACTTTCTCATCATTTATTTTGAAAGAAGTATTGCAATGAGACTATCCACCTTCGGTTTTGTACCACCACCACTTATGGAAAAAATTAAATTTTCCCAAGATTTGGGTAAAGAAAAAAGCATCAAAATACATTTATCTTCCTCTTCTATCTTAACATCTACAGATGCAAGATAATTTATAATCATATTAAAAGAATTTAAAGGTTTTACAATAGAATCACCATCCCTCATTTTTAAATAATACAAACGTCTTTTGAGATACAACTTATTAGTTATACTTTTAGTTTGGTAAATATCACCTATCCTCTTCTACAAATATTATGTGGTAGATTCTTCTAAAACATTCAAGAGGATGAAATCTGCAAGACACAACTAAATGGTTCCCCATTCCTTCTTGTCCATTTTCTTCCAATCTTCATTAGACATTGATTTTGGTTTCTTTTCACTTGAAACTACCAACCACTGATCTCTCTCTTCAAGGAGATCCTCCATCTTCAACTTCCACATCTCATAGTCAGTGTCATTGAATCTCTCAATATCTAAATGGGAGGTAGAATCCATTGTTAACAATCTTCTTCACAAATCTGCAAAACCCACAATGCATAAACTCCTACTACAACAAAAAAACCTTCAACACTCAAAAGAAAGGTATCCCTCTCTTAACAAAACTGTTAGCTCTGATACCAAATGTTGGAAATCAAGGTATAACTTATAGAAATACAAACTTAATAAAATGGTTGCAAATCTGAAATTATATATTGAAGATTACCATAGGAAGATTATATGATTGAAAATTATAAGAATCAAAGAAAAATATGCAATACCACAAATCATCAAACATAAGTAGTACAAGATATGCGTGGAGAAACCCTTGCAGGGAAAAACAACACACCCAAGGAGATCCAATGTTTGCATTAATCCTCAATGAAGTACATCATTACAAAAATCCTCTCTATAATATGGCAACACTTCGTCGCTCTAACAACCTACAAACAAACTATTACAAACCACCATCTGAAGGCTCCAATATATAGAAGTTTGGGGGAGAGAATACCACAAATGGTATCCCAAAACAACAAGCACAACCACTTGGAAAAACCCATGCCCCCCTTAGTGCACAACCCACAAACATGGAATAAAATATTAAATTATCACATGGCCTTCACATGGGAACCTAACCCATAGCCAATTAGAATTGATCAAACTCAAGTACTCCATAACTCACCGATGACCTCGATGACTGGATGCAAGAGCATGCACCAACATGTGAAAAATTGGGCACCCAACCATGCAAGATCATGCAAAACATGCAAATAATATGCAAGAACATTCACACCAAAGTGGTCCCTACTCACAAATTTGGACACCCAAGATGAATATCCTCTCAAAATGCTTTGTAACCGCCACTATAAAGGGTCCACCTCTTTGAATGCAATTACATTTTATCATAGGAAAATAAATAATAAATATTTTGTCCCTCATGTCCCCTAGAACACTTTACAAATAATGTGGAGACACATAAATCAACTTAGGAGAACAATTATAATGTCACCTATCCTAATAGTGTGCACTTTGAAAATTAGTTAAAAATCATATATTCATATAAAAAATTAGGAGAAAAATTAGGGATAAATTGTATGGTGTTAGCTAATTTCTTACTAAAGTGATTTTTGAAATTCTAAAAAATGTTACATTTTAGGGGAGCACACTAGACACTATGTTATGTTTTTTTGAAAAAATATGGCCAATTTTTGTGCCTGCCCTTTTTGAATCCCTTAATCACTACCATTTTTTTTAAAAGTATTAGTTTAGAAAGTAGATTTGAAGCACTATGGCTTGTTTTTGTTGCATCTTCATATTTTGAGTGTAACTATCTTCATTTTTTCATCCAAGGTTAGTGTTTCCTGATTTTTTTAAAAAGTGGTCACTTAAGACCCACTTTTGGCCCCCCATCTTTGTGCACTTACCAACTAATAACTATATTATTAATAAACAAACCAAAATAAATTCAAGATGAATGAGAAATGAAAATTAATTAATTAATTTTGACAAAATTAATCTCCTCAAGTTGGGCACTTGGAAATGAGGTAAATGTGACTCTTGGTATTACATATATGTGAATGCTAGCTTCTTGAGGTTGGGTACTTGAAAAGGAGTGAAATGTGTCCCTTGGGATCTCAAAATGAATGAATTCACACATTTTGGAGGATTTTCCAAGGAGTGATGCATTTTATTTTCACAAGGGTCTTTTGGGCAACATGTTTTATAATGGTTTGTGTACCTCTTGTTTTTGAACTACTAGTGGTATCATTCTTCCAAAATTCCCATGAATTGGAGCCTTGTGATAGTGGTCTCAAATATTCCTTTGATTTTTTCATTGAGAGTTCATAGTTACATAGATGTTGTCAAATTGGAGACAAGAGAGTGAAGGAAGTGTTTTTCTTTGCAATCTTATTTGAAAAAATAATACATAATTTTCATCTCTTCTTAGTGGAATTTTTTCCTACAAGGGTTTATCCACATAAGTATCATGTAGTGTGTTGTTCACATGTATTTTTCTTATTTATTGTGTTGTTTATTTCAACTCCTAAATTTTTTAATGGTATTTTATAACTAAGCACAATTAATTGAATTGTGTTTCAAGAACAAGCATACTTAATTTTAGATTTGTAAACTCAATTTCAGATTTCTATATATAGTAGTTAACCTTGGTTATCCCAAAAATTAAATTATAACCAAACATTAAAACACCCATATACATCTATGCCATCAAAAGATAAACAAAACCCCCAAAATCAACACTACACAAGTCATATAGACAATAAATGACAATAATCAATAAAGACAAAAATGACTGCAACAATGCCAATTTGAATTCAACTAACATCAAATAAGAATAAAAAATGACTCCAACATAATGAGTTAACCAATAACATGAGTATCAAGCAATAAAAAATTACCAAATAAAGATATACTAAACAAATTACAGCTAATAACATTGATTTCTATAAGCAACCTTAATGAAATATAACAAGTCTATTGCACCTGTCTTCATCACTTTCAATGTTGCTACACTGATCTAACAAGACCCTCTCCTATAATACTCTTCCCTTTCAAAAATGTGACCTTATAGAAAAGAGATTCATAACATGTTAATTTGCATAATATATATGAAAGATTATTCAAAATATAAAAGTAAAAAATAATATTAAAATTATAAATATTAACTTGTGAATATCAACGAATCAAATCAAATTCATCTATCACAAAATCAATCAAAATATATAATAACATTTCATATCAAATGAAATTTAACTAAAAATCTCAATCTATCATAGTTTAACAATTATTATAACAAAAAAGCTATTTGAAAAAATCAAAATAAAGAATTACATAAAAAACATTTATTTACCAATATCAATTTATTATTTAGTTTACAATGACATAAAAGATATTTTATTCAACTCCGTAAGCAAGTCTTTATTGTGAATTGAGCTATGGGTTAACATTCTTTTAACCTTTTAAAGATAAAATCACATATAAATAAAGATGTGGATGGTTTTTTTTTTTAAATTATATAATTTTGTAGTTTTTTTTTTGCTTGATAAGGTGCAACATAAGTTGTGGAGAAATATATTAACGAATAAGAATATTTACATGAGGTTTCCATAGACAGCCAAAATCAATGAAGAGTTGCATGATTGTCATGTAAAAAAAACACCTTTTACAAAATATTGGAGCTAATACAACTCCAGAATAAATGGTAGAGATTTCAACGTTGTATGTAAAGACTTTCACTCATTTGAAATCATTTTGGAATTTGAAAGACAATATCTATGTTAAAGATTCTATAGGAGAATCTCTTTTGCATTGACTACTTCTTGTCATCAAGCATTTTGTCTAGTGCCATAAATCCAGTTCAACTAGAGATCTTGTTTTTTTCTTTATAATTTTTTTCCAGAAAAAATATTTTTTTTTTTAAAAGAAGAGAATACAAACCTCACAAATACACAAATTTCCAAATTGTGTCCCTAAACACAATTGATCCTTATATAAATCTAGGTATTAGAAAATCAAGTACCTTTACTAAGAACTTCAAACAATTAGCAATTTGCTAGATCGATTCTACAAATTATAGTACAAATCTACAATGTATAGATAAATCAAGATGAAACATAATTAATCTACAAAAACATAAGATAATCATCTATGCAAAAATCAAATTTCAATTAAACATCACAATATAATTTATTTAATTCAACATTTAATTTTAATAATTATTTTAAATCCTAACCTTTCAAGTCATTTATTTATTTTATGATTATAATTTAATTAACTATTGCAAGGTTTATGTGAGTGGTGTATTTGCTTTTAGAAAGAACTCATTTAGTGATCACATGTTGAAATGTTATTACATTGACAAATTTAAAGTACACCTTATCTAGATAGTAAAACAAAATACATGTTGGGGGAGGTGGATTCAAGTCATTGGATTCATCTTTTCCTTTTTCATTGCAAATGGAGATTTAATCTTTACACGACCACCAAGAGATATTCTTAAAATAAATAAAAATAAAGTGATAAATCAAGAAATAATGATATTTACTTTTAGCTTTGTTATAAAGGTTTGATTGTTATGATTAAATTTTTTATTTTTATTTTTTAAATTGTTATATTTTTTTTTTAGTATTTATGTAGAAATGAACTATATATTATGTATGCATTTAATTTTGTATATAGAAATGATATATAAATTATATGTTAAAAGTCTATTTATTTCCATGTTTAGATTTGTGTTTGAAAGAAGTGATGTTGATAGCTTGTTAGGTTAAGGTTA
>VDFB02162129.1:0-10091 GCA_007258455.2 Sequoia sempervirens | reverse complement strand
CAATGTCCAAAGACATGTTTCTACATATTCTACAAAAATTCATATAATCCCATTCATGCGAACCATCAGGTTTGCACGTGTTTCAAGGTCAAACAAATCGAACACCTAGGTAATATTGGGCTCTCTCTTATCTATATAACAATGTGTTTTTTTCACATTTTAACAATGTTAAGAATTTCATCTTTAATTATTTTTGTCTGTGTCTATTTTTTGGCAAAAACAAGTTTTTGGCATTTTTTTCTTTATAAATTAACCGTTCATCAAAATTTCAAAAAAAATACATTTTTAGAAACTAGACTCTATTTTGTACATGTTTAAAAAAGTAAAAATTGATTTTCAATAAGTTTTCAAAACTTATAGGGGTAGCATGGCCAAAATTCTATTTTTCAAGAAGTGTCCACTTTGAAAATTAGTAAAAAATAAAATATTCATTAAAAAAATATCATAAAAATTGGGCACAAACTACATGTTGTTAGCTAATTTCTCACTGAAGCAAATTTAAAAATACCAAAAAAAGTTAACCTTTTGCGGGAGCCACAAAAGTCGCTATGTTATATTTTTTTTACAAAAATAGTACCAATTTTTGTGGCTCCCTCTTTTGAACCCCTTAATCTCAACCATTTTAAAAAATAATTAGTAGTTTTGAAAGTATACTCAAAGCACTACAATCCTTTCTTTTGTTGCATCTAAATTTTTTGAGTGTAACTACCCTCAGTTTCACATCCAAGGTCAATATTTCCTGATTTAAAAAAAAAAAAAAAAAGTGGCCACTTAAGACCCCTTTTTGGCCCCCATCTTTTTGCACTTACTCGTAGTGCTAGTAACATAGTATCCAAGGAAATGGTAGAAAATTTCTAAAAATGAAGAGAACCAAACATCCTAGCCCATACAAAGTTTTGTGGTTACAAAAGGAGCGTTATTTGTTAGTGAATGACCAATATTTTGTAAGTTTTCAAATTGGTAAAATTACAAAGATAAAATTATGTCTGATGTGATGCCAACAAATTCATGTAATATTCTTTTGGGAAGATAATGGAAATTTTATGGAGAATATTTTTATGATGGGGTAAATGCACAAAGTTGTGTCACACTTTTAACCAACTTATCAGTACAACTGAATTTATGTATTTCTAACTAAAAATAAATTTTGGTCAAACATATGATCTAGTAAGATTCATTCTAGCTAAGTTTGATACTTCCACAACTTTTTCAACTAATATTGTTGGCTAGAATTATATGGAGCACCACTTTGAGTCCAATTTACCAAAAAATTAAAATTATTTGAAAAACTTGAAGTTTCAATAACTCCTACTAATGTAAATAACATTTTAAAAAAATATAAAAAATACTCTTTTGTAGATCCATAAGTGTAGTTTTCAAAAATATATTTATTTTAATAGTTTAATTATTATTTATATTTTATTTTTTACTTTTACTAAAAGTAGGTTATGGCGTCCCATGGTCTTAGGCTTGGGATGCATGCCTTATTTCTTCTGTGCATGCGTCTTTGGCTTTCAGATCCTGTTCTCTGATGCTCTACTATGTTTAGGACTGGGTGTGTTGCTACGTTTGGGGGAGGGAGTTCTTTTCGAGGGGGAATATTTATTCTTTCACATTTGGTGTTGTCGTTGCTAGGTTCTTCCTTAAGTTGTGATCTCTTTGCATGTGGTGACATTTCTCTTGATTGTGCAACGTATTCATTTTGTGGTGGTCTTTTCTTGGCTATGAGTGGTGTATGTTGTGCACATTAGGTTGGGGGTGTTTTCTCTAAGCAAGTATTTGGGGAGTGTCTTTTACGGGGGGGGTTTTTTCATGGCAAGGATTTCAATGTCTTCTAGCCTAGTGGTGGTTGGAGGTGACAAGTCTCATAGTGGCTCTTCATCGGGCATGAATGCACAATGAACAAAGACGTAATTTGTGAGTGAGGGTCTAGAAATGTAGAAGGTAAATGGTTGTTGGCCTCGGGGCCAGGATCGGCCAGTTTTGGTCATTTCTTTTTAGTTAGTTATTGAAGATGTTTCATATTGGAGCTGGCATGCTCTCATTTGCAAGTTTCTCAAGATTCATGTTCCTCTGTCTACATTGGAAGCTTGGATCAGGCCTTCATGGCAGATTGAAGGAGATATGGAGCTTATGCTTGTCACTAACAGTTATTTTATGGTTTTTTTTCCAATATGGTTGATCGGAATTGGGTTTTTGAAGGAGGTCCTTATTTCTACAATCATGCTGGGTTGTTTATTAAACCTTGGCATATGAGTTTTAATTCGGCTGAAGAGCTTCTTTCTCGTGTTCTAGTTTGGGTTTGATACCATGACTTCCCCTGGAGTTTTGGAGAGAAGATATTTTACAACAAATTGCTACTCTTTTGGGGAAACCTATTGCGGTTTCCCAACAAACCCTTAACAAAAAGGTGATTTCTTTTGCTCGAATCTGTGTGGAGGTTGATCTAAATAATCCCCTACCAGATACATTAGAAATTTTTCTTGGCTCTTCATCATGGATTCAACAGTTAGATTATGATTCTCTTCCCTTTCAATGTCAGCTATGTCATGAGTATGGCCATATTTAGCAACAATTCCCTAAGGTTCATAAATATTACCATTCCACTAATACCCCTTCTCCTTTAGCTCTGCATGTGGGTTCTGAGGATACAAGGAAAGCTCCCTTGAGGGAGGGTGAGTCGGGTAAGGATAAGGATGGTTTTGTGCCAGTTAAAAATAGGACTAAGGGACGGGGTTAGAAGAGGAATTTGATGGATCGACAGGTTGATGAGGGCTTTAATCGATTTGAAATGTTAGATACTACTACCTTGGAGGAGGGGTTTCCTCCAGTTATCACTCCTGTGGCTGCTAGTGGGGGTATGGAGATTGTGTCGGTTCCAAGGATTGGTCATGATTTCCATGGAGTGCAAGCTCAACAGGTGACCTTGAATGATCCTATTCAAGATGATATTGTTTTGGCTGATTTGGCTGAGGAGGTTTTAGCTTCTAATCCAGGTAAGGGGTCTTCTTAGGGATTTGGGTTACAACAACACCTCCTTAAGAAAGGTCCTCTTGACAACTCTTCAAAAGGGCATAAGATGGATTTAGAGAAGATTAAGGTTACTAGAGATTTATTGTTGGAATCAGGGTCTATTAAACCCCTTGATGTTCACTTTTCTCAATCCCCTCCATGATTATTCTCTCCTGGAATGTGAGGGGATTGAATAGCACCTCTCATCAAAAAGTTATTCATGATTTGGTTGTAGTTCATTCACCGTACATCTTATGTGTTCAGGAGACTAAGGTATCTGTTGATATTATGCTTTAGTATGCTTCTCGTATTTGGAACTTTGGTTAGTGTTAGTGCATTGGATCTCAAGGTAATTCTAGATGTTTGGCTCTTTTTTGTGATCCACACAAGATTTCTCCCCTTTGGTGGATTTCTAGTCATTCTTCTATCTCCATGGCTACTTCTACTCTGGATTCTGGTGAGACTATTCTAGTCACTAATATTTATGCTCCAATTGACATCCATGGTAAAATCTAGCTATGGGCACATATATGGTACATCTGTGCTTGTGCTCCTTATCTTCCTTGGATCTTAGGTGGTGATTTTAATTATGTGTTGATTTTGGAGGAGAAAAGAGGGGGTTTACCTAGGTTAGGTCCAGCTTATGATCTTTTTTGAGCTTAGGTGGATTCTCTTGCTTTAGTGGATGTTAAAACATCTAATGGAATTTTCACTTGGAATAATAGATGGGGTAGAGAGGAAGCAATCTCTAAACGGTTGGATAGGTTGGTGGTGGCTTGGTTACTAGTTCTAAAATTCTTGCTTGGAGAGGTTCTGATCATTGGCCCATTAAATTTTCCAATTCTTCTCTTGTTGTTCCAAAGAATCCTCCCTTTAAATTTTAGCTTATGTGGCTTCAAGATTCATCACTGTATGACCTGGTGGCTAAGTGGTGGAGAGAGGGAGGCCCTTCTTTTGGAACAACTATGTACTTCTTTGTCAAGAAACTTCAATATGTCAAATATCACCTTAAGAGATGGAGTACACCATGTTTTGGTAACCTTAAGACCAAGAAGAGGAATGCTCTGGATTGTGTTGCTGTGATAACTCACCATATTTGGGATAATGGTTTCTCAGAGGCTCTTGGAAGAGTGGAATCCTAGGTAGTGCAAAATGTGGAAGAGTGGGAACTTCATGAGGATATTTATTGGAAATAGAAGGCTTAGATTGATTGGATCTAGGAAGGGGATAGGAATACTAATTTCTTTCATCATTCTATTCATGCTCATCGTAACACGTGGTACATTTCTTCTCTAGTTACTTATGAAGGGCTTCAAATTTCTTCTCTATTGGCTATGTCTGATGAGGGTTGTTAGTTTTACTCTACTCTTTTTGTTGAAGATTCCCCTCCTGCTACTGTGGAAGAGAATTTGATCCTTTCTTGCATTCCCTCTCTGATCACCAATGGGATGAATGATTCTCTCATTCATTCGATTTCGATGTCTGAGTTAGAGGAGGTCATGTTTGGGATGAACAAAGGTAAAGCCCCTGGCCCAGATGGCTTCCCTATTGAATTTTTTAAAAAAATTTGGGATATTATTAATCTAGATCTGTTGGAGGTTGTTTGAGAATATCTTTGTATTAAGCAGATGCTTCAAGCCTTGAATTCTACTTTCTTGGTTCTCATTCCCAAAAAGGAAGGTGCTGATAAGCTCAAATTTTTTTGACCTATTCCTCTTTGTAATGTGGTGTATAAGATTATTACTAAATTGATTGTAGAAAGGCTCAAATATTGTCTTCCTATTGTGATCTCTAAAGAACAAGGGGTTTTTTTGGTTGGTAGAAAAATTCTAGATGGGGTGGTGGTGGCATCTGAGGTTATTCACTCTATGGAAACTTCTAAGGAGAGATCTATGTTCATCAAATTAGACATGACCAAGGCTTATGATAGAGTCAAATGGAGTTTTCTTTAGAAAATCCTCTTAGATTTTGGTTTTAGTCCAGAATGGGTGCATTGGACCATGAGTTGTGTTACTTCTTCTTCTTTCTTAGTTATTGTGAATGGAGAACCTTCAGATCCTTTTGGTGTTTTGAAGGGCCTTCTCCAAGGGGACCCTCTCTCCCCTTACCTATTTATTATTATGGCTAAGGGTTTGGGCCATTTTCTCAAGGTTCGAGCTTCTCAGGATATGATTCATGGGTGGCAATGGGGCAATGGTTTGGCACAGCTCTCACACCTCCAATTTGTGGATGAAACTTCTCTTATGGGCTTGGATTGTCTTTGGGAAGCTGAATCTTTTAGACATACCTTGGACATTTACCTTGCTGCTTCAAGTCAAAATTAATGAGCATAAATCCTCCATTTTCTTCTTTAACACTCCTTGGGCCATTTAGAGGTGGATTACTGAGATTCTGCAGTTTCATATTAGGTCTCTTCCCTTTGTTTATTTGGGCATTCCTCTTACTATTGGTAGACATCCTAGGTCCTCTTGGAAAATTTTGCTTGACAAGTTGTGTCAGAAGGTTAACCATTGGACTCATCGTTCGTTATCTATTGCTGCTCATTTGACTCTTCTAAAGTCTATTATTAAAGCTCTTCCTATCTGTAGGTGTTTTGTTCAGGCTGCTCCAATGTATTTTCTTCAAGAATTTGATGCCCTCTCTTGATAATTTCATTGGACTGGTGATTTATCGTCTGCTAAATGAAGACTTGTTAAGTGGGAAACTGTGTGCCGACCTAAGGAGGAGGGTGGCATTGGCCTTCGATTTGCTATTTTGAATAGGAAAGTTCTTGCTGCTAAGTTATATTGGCATTGGTGTTCTATCCAGAATCAGCTTTGGGCCCATATTCTCACCCATAAGTATCTTAAAGATGTTAATGTGTTTGATGTTCCCTGTTTTCCTTTGGTTGGAAGTGATTCAATGATCTGGAACACTTTGAAGCTAGGGGCACAGTTGGTTAAGAATGGTCTCTTTTGGATTTGTCATTCAGGATTTCAAGCTCTTTTTTGGATGGATTCCTGGGATGGTCATCCTTCTATCCTTTCTACTCATCCTCATCTTTAGTCCCATTATGATAATTTTACTGCTACTGGATGGGACATAGTTGACCATTATAAGATTGCACATAATTTTGGGTTGGTTGTTCATTTTCACTGGAAACATCCTTCTGAATGGCCCCCAAGAGGATCTGAGGAAGATAGGGTAGAGTTGGCTTAGCTTCTGGAGTCTCATGAGTGCACTACCTTGGCTGGGAATGATATTTTGGCATGGGCGAGTAGTGATTTTTCTGGAAAAATTTTCGTTTCTGCTGGTTATGGTGAGTTGGTGCGGCATAATTTTGGGGACAGATAGGTTTCTTGGTGGAAGAATGTTTGGTACAAGTTCTCATGGCCCAAGTGCAATTTTTTCTTATGGTTGGTGGTCAACAATCGGTGTCTTACTTGGGATAATTTATGGTTTTCAGTGCCCCTCGATGTGTTTGTTGTGTTGTGATAGTGAAGAGAGTGTTTCTCATCTCTTTTTCCAATGTTCCTTCGCTAGAAATATTTGGCACTTTTGGTGGGAGGTTTGGAATCAAGCTTGTTGGCATGTCTCTTCTTTGGTTGAGTTTTTTGTTCGATGGGGCAAGGCCCCAGTAAAAACCTCTTTTCTTTAGGTTGCTTGGACTCTTGGCCCTTCTTTTATTCTTTGGGATCTATGGTTGGAGAGGAATCATCGGATCTTTCAAGATGTCTATTGGGGACCCACCACTTGTGGTGGAAAAATTCTCCATTCTTTGGGGAAACTATTTTTGCCAATTGCTTGGCCCGAGGTTATGATCCTGGTGATGCTATTTGCTTCAACTATCTCCATCTTCCTCCTCCACAAGGCCAACTCATGAGGAAGTGATACATCCTCTTTGGAAGATAAATAGAGAGTGGAGATGGAGTCCTCCTCTACAAGGCAGTTTGAAAATCAACACGGATGGGTCTTCATGGGGAAACCCTGGTCTCTGTTGGCATTGGTGGAATTGGTAGAGATAGGTTGGGGGATTGTTAGTTTATTTTTTATGTTTATAAAGGTCATCATACTAATAATTTGGATGGATGCTTTGGCTATTTTATATGTTGTGGAGCATGCTTGTGTTCTTGGATGGAGCAGACTCATTTGTGAATCGAGGTTCATAGGTGGTGGTGCATTTGTTGACTCAACAACATTCTAAGGATGTTAGTTGGAAGTTAGTCTTGGTGGTTAATCCAGTTCTTAATTTGTGTGATACTTTGGATTCTATTACTTTCACTCATATCCCTAGGGAGTGGAATGATGTTGGGATTGTTGCAGCCAAAATAGGCTTCTGATCAAATGTAAAGTGGAATATTTGGATAAGGGTCAATTACCTCTAGGTTTGTCTCAATAGTTAGATCATTTACTGGATCTTGATAGGGCTGTTTGATGCCCTTGCTTTGTATTTCTTCTTGTTTGAAAATTTTAACCCCTCCTTTATTCGAAAAGTAGGTTATCAACACAAAATATTAGGTTGATTACCATGCCAAGGAAAAAATACTAAAACTTATTAAAAAAATAAAAAAAATATGATGCACTAGATAAAAGAATTTATTTCAAGATGGTTAATTTTTTTCCATTTTAGATAAATATTTAATATGAAAGTTAATCCCATGGAAACAACTATTTTTTATTCACGCACATTTTAGTATTTATTTAAAAATATATATTTATCAAAATTGGAAAAAAATGTATCCATGCACTAAATTTCAAGTTATAAATACACACAAAAAATTTCAAGAAAAAATAAAATTTACTATAAAATTTTGATGTCTCATACAACTTCATTTTTTAGCATTTTATCAACAACTAAATTATAGTGTTAATTTATTAAAAATAGTTTAAAATAAATTTTAATTTTTTCAAAAAATAAAACATAAAATATACTAAAAAATACATAATTTACTAGTTTACATCATTTCAAAATTCAAAACATATGCCACTTTTTAGTGATTCAAGTTTAAAATTTGGACTCAGTGTTGGTTATTCCTTTATAAAGTGTGACACAACTTTGTGCTTTTATCAGATGGTAGATTAAATATATATGCAATAAAAGAAGGATGGAAAATAATATGTTTTAAAATGTATGAAGTGTATAGAAGAGAGGAAGTGAGGAGCAACTCAAATGTTTGTTTTTTGTACAAAGAACTATCTAAAGGACTTGAAAGAGATAAAACATGTTTTACAATCATGCTAAAAGCTTTACATTAGTTGTGAAAATGAAGTTAGAGGATAAGAAAGACAAAATAAATAGTCTGGAGTGGTAGAAAAAGATTAAGTTTTGATTTACCTAAATCTTGCAATTGTGAAGTGTATGATATTTTTATGTCAAATTGAATTGAAGAGAGTAAAAGAAGAAGTCATGAAGGTGTCGAGGATTGCAGTATGGCTAGAAAAAAATAATTATGTTGGAATGCAACATGAATATTTTGAAGAAGAAGAGGTAAACATGAATGAGGGAATGATGAAAATATTCAATTTCCAAAATACTAGTATGGATATGTGTGCAGGTATAGTTGTGAGTGAGGAATTGGGACAAGAATTTTGGTGGAGTTGGATAGGTCTTGGTGGGTTGAGTCCCACAAAATGAAGAATGATAGGAAGTCATAGTTGGAAATGGAGATCAGTTTATGTTGGGAGAAGTTCGAAAAAGGAAAATAATGAAAGAAAAATGTGGTGGAGGAAGATGATGAACATTTCAGTGAAGTACTAGAAAATACATTAATATATAATTTGTATGGGGCATTGATCATAAAAATAGATTATGTTTCAAGTTATTCTCAACATGGGAGAGTAATCCTACTAATTAGCTCAATTTTCATAACCCAAGCTCATAAATTTCATACCCACTGTGTCTGACGCGGGAGCATCTTGGGTGAATTGGCAATCTTCATCACCCAAAAATATTTTGGTTTGATTTTCATTTTGGATTGGGAATAAGTTTTGGACATGTGATTCAGGAGGCAGATCAAAATTACATTATTATCTTTTCCAATTGACAAAATATCTTATTTTAATTCTAGTTTTTAGTTCCATTATTATTTGTAATTAGTTGATGACTGATTCTTGAATATTTTGAAAATTATACACAACTTGGAGGTTACTAATGTGTAGAGGGTAATAAAATAAGTGAAAAAGGAAAATAGGAGGGGGTGGATATTATTGGAAAGTAGTTTAAAAATAAAACTTAAATGTTCATTTCCCAACAAGGAATATGAGGAGTCATCCATGGGAAGTAATTTTTGAAAAGACAAGAAACGATAAGGCATGCCTAACCGAGGAAAAAGAAGAAATAAAAAAATGCATAAGAAAGAATATATTTTATTTTTGGTCATCAATAGGCATATAAATGGAAGAGGCATGGCGAAAAGAGAAGTTAGATAAGTTTTCAAAGAAAAGAGGAAGAGGGTAGATTATATGACATGAGAATAGGAGCTAATGATGTTCAAAGAAAAACAAAAAAAAGAATTTAGTATGTGCAAAGATGAAGCGATGCATGCCATGACTAAGGAGGCAAGTGATGTAAATGCTAAGAAATTCATAGAAAAATTATTTAATTCATTTAGAGAAAAGATTATATTTCTTGTGCACCAAGGAGAGGTGTAAATTAAATAAAATTGGATTGAGAGTTATTTAATTAGAGTAGAGGATTGGGAATAATTGAAATTGAAAAGAAAGAGATAGTCTAGTGTTGAATGGTGGTCGAATATAAATTTGGAAAAAGGAAATTGAATGAAATTAAAATTATAGATGGTGATATGTGTTGGAGTGAAGAAGACACTGAGAGGGGGGGTGAATCAGTTTCTTAGACAAATTTTAACTTTTTCTTTGAAAAAGGAATTGAACAATTTATGCTCTTAATATTTCAATGATAGATACAATCATGAATTGAATGCAATCATTAAAGAAATAAAATAAGAAATATTAAAGCAAACCAAAGATCATCACAATCATGGAACATTAACACATCAAAACAATGAGACCACAAGACAAAGAATTTGACAAGTGGAAAAACCTCTAGGGATAAAAAACCACTCCAAAAATGATGCCTCACT
>VDFB02162127.1:0-18588 GCA_007258455.2 Sequoia sempervirens | reverse complement strand
GCTTTCTTACTTGTTTGACTACTAATTCTGAATCACCAAAAACTTGCAGAACCCTTACCTTTTTCTTGAGTGCCATAAGGAGACCATGAATTAAAGCTTTATACTCTACTACATTATTGGTGCAATGAAATTGGAGCCTATGATCCGCAAAGAAGTTCTTACCTTTTGGACTAATCAGTTCAAACCCAGCCCCAGCTACCTGCTTGGACTTAGATCCATCGAACTTAAGAGTCCAGTATTTTGCAGTGGTATTTTTCTTCATTCTGTCTTTTGGTTTATCAATGTTAGAGGCTGGCTCAGTCGCCACAGGTTCTTGGCTTTCGCACCCTCCTTGAAGATTCTGCTCATCTGCCTTAACCGCCTGAGCTGGATTCATGCATTTCTATACTTGTTTTACTACTGTCTGACACAGACAACACTCCAACTCTGAGTGAGAAGCATTGTGGACTCTACACCAATTGGGTAAGAGTAACTCCCTAAAGCTTGTCTTCTTTCCTAGGTGAGTCTGGTTCTCCATACACCGCCTGATGAACTCCTAGAAACTGTCCAATAAGTTGATCTGACTGTCCCTCAGTTCTTCTTCTTCAACTAATTCTGTCATAACCTCAGTATCGCTGGACCCTGTCCCAACATCAGTCGGCATCGTATGCAACATCAACACCTCTTCCACATCTGACTCTTCATATTGAGTCAATAGCAGGTAGTTTCCCATTCCGGCCTCTGATATAAGGACCTTTGCTGAAGTCTTTTGGTATTCCGTTATCATCTACTTCATTCTAGGCTCCCTCTCAATTCTGATCTGATTAGGTACTCCCTTCCATGGAAGCCACATGTGAGAGTGATCAGTGGACACATAACCATTTAGAGCCTTCGTAAACTCTCTTCCTAGAATCAAACCATACACATCAGGAATATCAGCTACCTGAATATTGATAACCTGCTGAATCCTTGGATCAGAGGCTATTTGCATTTGGATCATGTTTAACTCTCTCACCACATTCACTTCAATTCTATCTAACTGAGTCACCTTCTTCTGGGAATCAGCAGGTGTAATTCCTAGAGCCCTACAAACTCCAAGAGGCATCACGTTGGTGGAAGCACCAGAATCTAACAAGCAGTTATGCAAATTCTTACCGAATATACGAACAAAGATTAGGAATGGTGGGGTTTCTATTTTCCCTTGGAACAAGGTAGGCTGAATATCTACTTGAGCCACTTGAGTCTTATCCTTTTCTTTTCCTTTATCTCCAGGGGGTATGTTAGTCCTATTTTGGGTCTGATTTTGTGCGCTCACAGGCTGGGAGCTGGAAGTTTGGCCGACATGCTCACCAGAAGACTTATCCAATAACTTTGAATTTGCATCATAGGTACCTAAGACAACCTTCCTAATTGCAGGGAACCTTAACAACTCAAACGCAGAAAGATTTACCTTTAGTTTCTTGAACTCCTCTGCAACATATGAAACCATCTGCTCTTCACTCATATCAGTAGAGATTTCCTTAGATGATTCCTCCACCTTATCCTTGCCAGCTTGGACAGCCTTTTCCTTATGTGGGTCGGTTTGAGCCTGTCTCTCCTTTGAAAGATACTGCTTGGGAACGTGTGGATAAGACGGGTTGTTACTAGCATTAGGATCTGGAGGAGTACTGAAGTTGTTGGGAGGAATGGAAGTGGTGAAAGGTCCTCCAGGCTGTGGACGTCTATGAGGCATATCTCTCAATCCTTGTCTCTGAAACATCTGAACTTCCTCAACATAAGGTTCCTCCTAATCAAGAGGGCCATTGTCATTCATTGTATCTTCATTAAACAACCGAGCTACTTCGTCTCCATTACAAATCTGATCTGTTTCATCTTCCTGGGAATCAAGCTCCTCTGGTACATTTTCCTTGCTGGCTGGAAAAGGAGCATGATTTAATACCAACACAGGAGAATCATAAGAGCTGGAAGGTACCATCTCCTGTCCATTCACATTGTTCTCTACCTCATATTGAAAAATAGAGGCAGCAGTTTGGAACTCTGGGCACTCCAATTCCGAATGCTGACTTGTCTTATGAAGCCTACACCATCCTGATAGGGCTGCTTCAGCCAGATATACACCGTTAGGAGGTTTGTCTTGACCGACCGGCTGATTTCCAGGTTGATTAACAATCTGATTGGCGGGTTGATCCAATGGGGTGGGAACTCCCCCACTATAAATCGTATCCTGCCCCATTCCCCATTCTCATGTATTGGCCTTTTATCAACCTGACCACTTCCTTCTTTAAATTCTATCAAAGTTTCTTATTCTATCGTTATTGAAACCTCTATCCTGATTATAACCCCTATCCTGATTATATCCCCTGTCATTATAGAATCCTCTGTCATTACGCTGCCCCCTGTCAAAATTCTGTCCTTGTGAAAACTCCCTGTTCTGATTAGATTGCATTCCCTTCTGAGCAGCTTGCAGTTGGCTGTTCTGATTTCTTAAGTAAGTCACCTCTAAATTTAACTTCTTTATTTGTTAAGCCATTTCATCAATCCTCTCCCTATTTGAATCTCGATAAGGAGGTTGACTTGGGTTACTTTGAGGAGGGATAGGCATTGTGGCAGATCCCAAAGACTGATGCAATACCTCAGAATTTTGCAAGTAAGCAGGGAAGCCATTCGGTTGGGACTGGTACATAGGCTGATTAACCTGTTGTTGAGGGAAGTTTGCCACAGGAGAAATCTGGTTCATGGGGTGACTAGGGTGTGGTACCATAGGTAATTGGGGGACTGGATTCATGATTGGGGTATGATTGGTGAGAGCCTGATTCATTGCCTGAATCTGGTTGGGATGTGCAACCGGTCCCAGGGAAGGTAATGGCCCAGTCAAGTGCTGTCTCAGATCCGTACTGAGCTTGACAGCTTCCATATAAGCATCAATCAGGGTACCTGGAGGGTTGGGTCTCCACTTCAAAAAGGTTGCTGTTAGGCTATCCAGAGCTTCATAATAGACCCCCAAGGCTGTATCATCATCTAAAACATATGGGTCTTGTAATCTGGTGAACGCGCGATGGAACCTATTATTGAAACTAGCTATGGGTTCATTAACTTCTCTCTTGACCTTGATGAATTGCAAGTATAGCTTGCTGGCACTGATGGGTATTCAGAACTTCTGCAAAAAGGCCTTTTCAAGGTCACTCCAATTTAGAATCGAACCAGCAGGGAGATGGTTGTACCAGTAAAAGGCTTCTTCTCCTAGTGAATAAGGGAACAACCTACAAGCAACATCTTCATGGACAATTCCTCTATCTTTAAGGTAGGTTTGGAAAATTCTTATGTGTTCTTCCGCAGTCCTATTTGGGTCATTGACATGGAATTTTGAACATAAATGCTCAGGGTTCTTGGGCATTACATTGTAAGCATTGAAAGACAAGGGGGATAGATTATTAGCGAGGAAAGCCATGGGTAAGAGTGGGGGTGGCGGTGGTGGTTGATTATTAGCAGGCTGAGGTTGTTGAACAGGAACGGCCTCAGGAATGGGTACAGCCTCACCCTTAGGATGTGAAGATATGGACGATGTTGGTGAGGGGATGGGTGATGATGATTCTCCCCTTTCTCGGGTCCTTCTTGACCTAGAGGGGAATTGTAGCTCCTCTAAATCTTCCTCTCCTGTGGTAGATCTGGTATTCCTCCTATATCTCTTTGGGGAGATGGCATTCAAGAAACGATCAAGTGAGCTCATTCAGGCCCTCCTTCTAGCGCCAATCTGTTGATGGTGTTTTCTGCACAGCAACAACTCAGACATAATGCAATATTCTATCTCTCTTGAAAGGTTATTTCCAATAATAAATCACTGAAAATCACCCCAAGGTCTCTCGGGTGTTAGGTCATAACAGTGCATAGAACAACTCAGATAATTATGTGAAAATGCTGGTAATCACAAAGGGACCTTACTACAAGCAAACTGGATCTTTCAACTTATCAGACCTAACAATATGATGATCTTCAAATCCTAAATCTAACCGAATAATAAAGAAATAGCAAAAGATAAGGGTGCCAGAAAGTGATAAGATTTAAACTACTGAGAGGACAAACAATGTAAATAACGTATATTTGAAATGGACCTATCTCAATTAACCAGTTCTCATTCTGACCCACAAAGCAATCTCACAAGAACGGTGCAATCTTCTGAGGAATACAGATTTTCAAATCGTAGATATGCATCTACAATTGAACTTAAGCACATTGAATATACGGTCCAGGTTGACTTCACCAGCCTACTACAATCAGATAGTTACTGGGAGTATAGACCAGAGATAGCTACAAACATTCCAAATATGAAATCATAAACATCATTTATCCAACTGAAACTAATCTATTTCTGAATATTAAACCCTAAATCTCAAGCAATTTAAAAGATGGAACAACAAGAACCATGCAAGATGAAATAACACAAAGGATTCCACCAGGAAAACCACAATGTCTCCAATTGTATTAATCACCAAAATCTGCAACAATTCAATTGTTCTGATACGGTATTTTCTTCAAGAAAAGACTAAGAAATTCTAACTATTGCTCTTGCTTATCTCTATTACTTCTTAGCTAACCAATATCTAACTCTTTACAATGAGGTAAGAATGCCCCTACCTTTTTATAGCAAATTCCCCCAATACATGTCGGGCCTAACCAACATTTTACAGTAATAAAACCACCAAAATGTGTCGGCCAAGGGAAACAAACTAAGGCACACATTTAATGCTATTATCATCCAAGTCACAAGGCAATACCCCAAGGAAGTTGTGGTCCAATGCATGCCCTCTATGGTAATAGGGAAGCACAAATCTCAAAAATAGCATTAACTGCCACTCCCTTTGTCTTTCTCCTGCACCGACGTCCCTTGGACCTTCGAGAATATTCTATCCAACTCAGCAATAGGTGGCAATGGTAAGACCCTGAGTCGGCATTTAATAGAATCTATTCCTTCCTTGGACCGCTCAACAATTCTGTTCCAGTTCTCTCTGTTGGCCATGTACCTGTCTATCACCGCCAAGTATGTAGCTGCATCATCAAGTAAGTGGCCGGTGACAACTCCATAAGAATCCGGGGCATAAACCTCATGCCACCACTCCTTCAATTGCTCGAGACTCAAATATTTGGGGGCTATCTTCTTCCTCCCTGTCATCACCTCAAAGAAGGCAATGCATCGGTCATAAACTGCTGTAAGGTCGCCATCAATGGACTTCCTTCATTTTTGTATCTTCTTCAGACTCCCCTGCCTGACCTGCAATGCCTCAAACCACTCCCACTGTTCATCCAGCCTGGAGGAAGGAAGGATTCCATCCTTAGCCAATTGATCATTGCCATGTCCCAGAATAGTCTTCGATTTCTGCAGCAGGAGGTCTATGTTATCTTTATCCTAAGACAAGATGTGCTCTAACAATTCTTTTCCCCAGACTGCATCCTTCCCCACAGACAAGATCCCTTTGATAGCATTATCCCCTTTCGTCTGGACATCCATCAGCCAATCAGTAGTAGCTTGAGCGGAGGCCTTCATCTTTTCAATCCCAGAGATTGTCTCCTTAGGCAGAAAACCCGGAGTAGTAGAGGAAGAGGGGTGGAGAGACTGCAGAGGCTTCATCACCTCTTCCAAACTCTTCCTCAATCTTTCATTCTCCCTTTTCAACTCTCGTTTGGACTGAGTCTCCTTTTTTAATCTATCAACAATGACGGCACTAGACCCCTCAAACTCCTCAATATCCTGCTCCAGGGAGGCTGGCCCAAGGTTAATAGTTTGGACATTATAGTCCTGGCCTGTAACATCATCTCTCGTTTTATCCGCGGTAGGGGTAGCAATGTGGACTACCCTGTTATTCGTTTCATCCCTTTCCACCTGGGAAATCACCTTAGCGGCTTTCTTCTTCTTTCCTTTGCCAATCTGAGATAGCATTTCATCCCAGTCTAATGGAGTGTCCTCAACAATCACCTGTTTCTTCCTGGTAAGCTCCTTCTCTAACCAGTCCAGAGCTACGGGGTCAGTCCAGATTCCTTCTGCTCTTGTTTCTTCCGGATCCTCTGTCACTTTCTCTTCCTCTACGGCTGCCACCTTGACCTCTTCCTCAGTTGTTACTTTGTCATCTTCTTTCTCCGGAATCTGCTTGGCTTGGTCAACCTTCCCAAGTCCTAATTCTGGAAGCACCGGTGATGGAGTCCCAGCAGGGATGCTTTCCTCCAGCTCAAGTGATCCGCGACCTCTATCACTCTCTGGGGAATCCTTGTATTGCACTAGCGGAGAAGTGTGTCTCTCTTCTATTTCTGCCTCAAGCTCAACCGCTTCACTAAACAGTGTTCCTTCCTTGAACGGTTCTGCCTCCCCGCCAATTTCTTGCTCATCCGGATTCTCCAGTTCAAGGGCACTTGGCGGAGGAGAAACAGGTTTATCCTGCTCTTCAACTGGTAATGTTGGGGAGGAATCTTTCGATTGTGCAGCATCCTTGGGAGAAGGAGTTCTTGATCTCCTGGTATAGACCTTTGTTTTCTCACCCCCTGAACTCTCCACATCTACAATTGGAGGTTCATCTTCTGAAGCGGTCTGATCTTTCCTCCTCGCCGTCCTTGTAGTTCTTGTCTTCTTAGGTGGTGGAGGAGCATCCTCCTCTTCATCCTTCTTCGTTTCCTCCTCATCAGAGGACTTGCTGATTGTCAAGGTCTTCCACCTGCGTTTGCCTATTGGTTTCCTCTTCGTTACAGGTCCAGCCCCCTTAGGACCTCTAACTTTAATCTTGAAGGGTGACGTTTTTGCTGATTTCCCTTTGGGGTCCTCTTCCCCGAACTCCTCAGAAGTTGACATGGGGTTGAGATTCCCCATCAAGTCGAAGGTGCAAGTTACTTTCGCATTCTCCAACTCCCAGACTTTGTGCTTTACCCAAGAAAGGGTGAATTTCATCATAGAAGCCATCAGATCTTCTAACTCTGTCACCTCGGCCTCATTCCAATCGATATCACCGACCGACCTATCCTTTATAGCCTCATAAACATGGTCCTGAACCAATTTCCCGTCATCATCAAGCTGATCCAGAATTAGCTTAACATTATATTGTCTAATTGCCTCCACAGGTAGCCTGGAATACCTTTTCTTCCTTGCATCGAGGTCATCCTTGATATTGACCCAGTAGTCTTCTAAGTCCTCCTTGTGCCTAAACTCCCGGGTAGCCCTCTTCTGGGCCTCTCCAGTTACATCAAAGTTCATTCTCTTAGAATGGAAGGAGAATCCATAGGCCACCAGCTCCTCACCTGCAGTGTGAGCCGATTGGATGGACGGGCACATCTCTCCTACGCCAATCCCAAGAGGGAAGTCTCCTCCAAAACCAGTCTTATGCTTTTCCCTCTTCACCACTGCATCAAACTCACAGATTTGTCGTACAACTTCCAGCAGCACAATATGGTCAGTGGGATACCGAGGCAACCTGTAAGGGGCAACTGGGCATCCATCAATCCGGAGGTAAGTGAATGTAGGGAACTGGATAAACCATGCTCCGTAGTTCTTGATTAGTCCTTTTGCTCCATCGGATAATCTGATATGCTCTGCATTCTGAAGTGTCCAGGTAATATGCATTGTGAATGCATCATTGGTCCTCCTGTAATCCTTATGCCCCAAATGCAACTCCGGATAAACCTCATAGATTATGTCCTGCCCAATGGTTCCCCTCGGAGTCAAACCTTTGTAGGGATAGGAAATGGCCAGCACATACATAATGTAAGAAGACATAGTGAATTTCTTTGCCTCCAGGACATTTCTCAGTTGTTTGTCAATCTCAGCACTGATGAGCCCTACCCAGTGATAGTTTGTGCCTTGACTCATCTTGGTGATCACATGGACCATCCAACTCTCTAACACTCTTGCACTTCTGAATCCTGCCACCCTGCTCAGCAATGTAATGGCATCATAGACATCTGACCTGAATTTTACCCTGTGCAGTTGTTTGGGCAACTTCGAATGGTGAGATTTTGGCTTCTCCAGCCATGAGTTGATCATCTGCTGAGCCTTGATTGGCTCATTCTCATAATAAGTCCTGGCAGTGTCAATGTTCAATGCACAGACCGAAGGAAGATCCGGCATGCTGAAGGCTCGTGCAATGGAGGCCGGACTGAAGTTCGCCAAGACCCTCCCTTCAGTGCTGACCACCATCTGTGTATCAAAGTCATACTATCTAGCACATTCTAAGATCAGCTCATAACATTGAACCGCTGGAGGGAAACCTGCCACATGCACCAATCCAGAGTTCATCATTCCTTGTCTCAAAGCTGACAGATCCTTCTCAGCCGTTCTCTGTTTGAACTCCTCATATCGCCATGCACCAACGTTAGTGTCAGATACATCAGCCCACACAGAAGATATTTTACTTTCTGGGAACTAGTTTTTCATATCCAGTCTCAATCGTTCTGTCTCGGAAATGGATGATGCCCCTACACCACCCTTAGCCTTCCCAGCAGCCGCCTTGCCTGATTCAGCCTGTACAACCAAAACCATCATTAGAATTCAATTATGAAGCTTATTTCAATCCAAAAGGTTAGCACAAATCATGTAAATCCATCAAAATCCATTGCTAACTACTAATCCATTGGGATCCGGAGAAAACAGATAGTCCGGGAAAATCATGCAATCCGGGAAAATACCGTCGGGGCGGAATTTCGAAGAAATCCAACCCAGACGGATTCCTGCTGCCAAAGCATCATTAGTCAAATAAATCATTAGTGCAGATGAAAAAATCAAAGGATAATCATTGAATTCACTCATTGGCAACAAGAAATAATCATTAGACAATCGTTCCACCAATCCTATCATCAAAATATCAAAAAGAACACAGCCGGGCAGGAAATCCAGAAAAATCCAGATGGAACGGATTTTCGCGGACAGCTTAAATTACACCGGAAATAACCCCAGCCCGCGGAATAAGCCCAAACCGGGAAAATCCGAGAGCGAGGAAATTTCGCGACGACCTCGGAAACCCGAAAAATGACGAATGCGAACCAAAACTTAAACGATCACGGGATCTACTCCACCTGAGCTCGAATGATCTCAAAACCGGCGATAAGTAACAAAACTCAGGACGCAAAGGATTTAGACTCTTCAAAAGCATGCAAAGGATGAATCCCCATATCAAAATAATGATGCCCTAATCGAATAATCAAATTTCTGCCATTAAAACCAGAGTGAGCTTTAGGGCTTTAAAATATTAGCTAAGGACTTACCTAAAGCACTCGAATCCTCACAGGACAGGGAAGCCGACATGATATAGGGAAAAAATCGCTCAAGACACAATTAAAACCCCCGTTCTGGGCCGAACACCAAGGGAAACCCTAATTTCGCATAATAACACATTTCGCGCCCAAAACAAGCAAGCAATCCGACCCAGAATCCCGTCTAAAGGATACATACGCAATCTTATGGATAAATAAAGCTCATAGGACACGGGAATAGGGTTCTTCAACAAAAAAAACGGATCAAACCCGACTCTATAAATATGAAATCGTAATTAATTCAAGGGCCGACCCCAAATCTAACAATACCCAATGTGAAAAAACCTTCAATTACCCCCCAGGCAAGCAGAAGGGCAATGATTACATACCATGGATCCAAGCGAACGGAATTCGAGCCCAGAAAGTTGACCACGCAGCAAACACGTCCAAGCGATGAAAACACTGACACCAGCGCTCAAGCAATTCTCACACAAACGAACCAAGATCGATTCTCAAAGCCACAAATAGAACTCTCAATCGCCAGAGCAATCAACAAGGCAGCAATGAAGTTAGAACGAAACTGAAAATGCCCTAAACCTGACCTTATACCCGCCTGAGCAAAGGTACCTCAACCATTAATGCGCGATAAGACATTTCTGACAAGTCCGGAAACCCGATCCCCAAGCGGAATTTCGGAAAATCCTAGAATGCGCAGAAACACAGATTTCGCGGAAATGCAGAAACCGGGGAAATGAGGAAGATCAGGATTTTAGTGTATCCTGAAAATCCTCACAGACCCAAAATCCTCGGGGAAGTAGCGAAAACCTGGAATCGGAGAATCCTGCCAGAAACGGACAAGGAACCAGGGTCCGGGAAAATCCGCCAGGGCCGGAAAATCCTGGATCTAGGTGAAAACCCGGACTTGGCCGAAAACTCATTTTCAATCAATTCGAACCTCAAGGCAAGGTCAAAGCCAGCAAGATCAACATGTCAAGATCCTAAAATGATAAGTCCAATAGAACCAAAGGTCAAAGACACCAAAAAAAGAGGGTCCCATCTAAGTGGGGCTGTGTGCAAAATCCACACAACAAATGGCTTATCACTGGGAAATGCTCCTACATTTCGATGACAACCGAATCAAGAACCCAGAACTCATGGTTCCAACTCAGATACCCAGCCACTCTCTTAAGTCAGAATAAAGAAATTCCCAGCCACTCGAACATTCCTATACCGGGGTCTAAGTGTGTGCACATGCATATATTTCCTACCCTTAGTTGCAAGAAGAACCAGACTTGGTATGAACAGGCTACGTAGAGATTCTTACTCTAACAGCAACCTGGATAGAGCCTCGCTGCCAGTCAGGCATCGATAGCCCCGACGAGGTTATCACTGTGATCCCCCTGAACATAGCTCTATCACAACAAAGGCCTATAGCCTCAAGAGATATTCAGATCCCCCGATAACTTGAATTCAAACTCTATGATTTTCAAGATATATATTTTATTTCTTCTTTACCCACTTCATTCAACCTGTGAACAGTGAAGTTCATACTCAGGGCTGAGGACCACAGTGGCACTAGAGCAGAAAAGGATTTTTCACCTAATCAGACCTTATAAGGAGCCCTTACAATTTCAGATATATTAAAGATTAAAGGTATAAGACCCCTAATATATTCCTATTCAGACTGACTAGAAACCCTTCGTTTCAACCTAAGGACAAATGACATAGGTTAAAGAATTCATACCACGGTATTCTGGAAAAAAGAGCAAAGTTTGTAAGGGAAATACCAAGAACATTAGACCGGCTTTGCCACCATTACCATACAGATGCACCCACAATCCCCAAAAGAGAAAGAACCAATGGCAAGAGTAGCGCAAACCAAAACAAACAAACCAAAGCAAACCTACTCTAACCAAAGCAAGCAAACAAATGAATAAAGCAACCTAAACTAACTATTTACAAAGCAAAGAGCTGAAGACAGCTCAAGACTAAAAATAATGTTTCAGATACTGCCCATTGACAGGCAGTGGTATGTCTTCTCCCGTGAGAGTCCTCAGACGAAAGGCATTATCTCCCAGTATTTCGGCAATCTGATATGGGCCCAGCCACAATTTATCAAATTTTTCATAACTCCCTTTCTGATCATGAGGTTTATCCCAGCACAAGACAAGGTCAGAAATTCTAAAAGCCTTAACTGTTGCTCTCCTGTCAAACCACCTCTTGACCACCCCCTGGTGTTTGGAAAAAATTTCAAGGGCATTGTCTCATTTTTCCTCAAGGTTCAACATTTTTTTCAGCCTGGCCTCCTTTCTATCCCCCTCATCATAAAACTGATTTATAAACTATAGAGTTGGGATCTTGAGTTGGATAGGGAAAACTGGCTCCAGACCATATACTAAATGATAAGGAGATGTACCAATGGAGGACTTAACTCTGGTACGATCTGCCCAAAGAGCAAACCTAAGCTGGGTGTGTCAGTCTTTTGGGTTCCTTTCTAACAGTTTTCGGATGACAGTCAACAGGTTCTTATTAGAAGATTCAGCTAAACCATTTCCCTGGGGATAATAATTAGATGCAAACTTCACAACAATGCCATGATCAAAGGCCCAGTTTGAGAATTTCAACGATGCAAAAGCAGGACCATTATCACAAACAACAGCAACAGGACATCCAAACCGATTGAGAATGGCAGATTCTAAAAAATCAATAACTACCTCTGATGTACACTGCCTACAGGCAAACGCTTCGGTCGACCTTGTAAAATAATCAGTAATGGTAAGAATATACCTATGTCTTGCAGAAGATGGTGGATTGATGGGGCCTATGAAGTCCATACCCCATTGAGCAAAAGGTTTTACCTCAATGACGGACTGGAGCGGAAGTGTTGCACACCTTTCTCTTGTTGCTGCAGTCTGACAAGTGTGACAGGTTCGTACATGTTGATGAACATCCTTGAATAGTGTAGGCCAGTAATATCCTGCCCTCAAAATTTGATTCGCAGTAGCAATCGCAGAACCATGACTAGTACCATATTTCTCATGAAATTCATTCATTACCCTTTTAGCTTCTTGTCTCCCAAGGCACCTCAAATAAATACCTTCATGATTCTTCTTGTATAGGACAGCTCCTTTCAGCATGAAACCGTCGGTTTTCAGCCTTAAGGCTCACCTCTGTACTGCATTAAGTTGTGCTGGAGGTCGTTGATTCAACAGATAATAGACTATATCATCATACCAGCCCTCTGGGGAAACTGCTTCAACATTATAGTTATGAACAGACAACTCAAGGCCTATTTCTGCCATGGTTTGGGTGAGTCCTTGTCCTCTTACCAACTTCATAGGCTGGATCTCAATGTCGTACTCCTGAAGCATGGTCACCCATTTAGCTCTGCGCTCACCCAGTTCATTCTGCATCAGCAGCAACTTAACTGCAGAATCAGGGACAATTGCAAACACCTTGTTCCTGAGGATATAATGCCTGAATTTCTTTACGGCTCGAACAAGGGCATATGCTTACTTCTCTACACTTGGATATTTCAACTCAGCATCCTTTAATGGTGCACTCATGAAAGCAATGGGATGCTCATTCCCCTCATCAGATTTTTGTGTCAACATTCCAGCACATGAGTGGTCTGAAGCAAACGAATAGATATAAAAAGGTTTGTTATAGTCTGGACTCACCAATACTGGAGTGTCAACAATGGCTCTCTTAATTTCTGTAAAGGCCTTCTTTGCTTCTGTAGTCCACTCGATCTTGGCGTCTTGTTTCAACATAGCATTTAATGGCTTCACAATCTCAGCAAACCCAGTGATGAACTTCCTGACAAAGTTAACCTTACCAAAGAAAGACTTCATCTCTTTTTTGCTGGCAGGTGGCTGAATTTTCAAGATGGCTTCCACTCTTTCAGAGTCTATAGCAATTCCCTTTTCTGATATGACATGTCCCAACAGCTTTCCTTCTATTACCCCGAAGATACACTTCTTGGGATTCAAGGAGATGCCAAACTCTTTGCACTTCTGAAACACTTTGTACAGATCTGATATATGATCCCCTCTATTCTTGGAGAAAACAGTCAGGTCATCCATGTAAATGATGATGCACTTCCCTATGATGTCTTTGAAAGCAATGTCCATGGCTCGTTGGAACGTGGCTCCTGCATTAATAAGCCCAAATGGCATTCTCCTGTAGGAAAAGGTTCCCCACTTAGTCGTAAAAGCAGTCTTGTGTCTGTCTTCATACTGGACCATCACTTGATTATACCCAGAAGACCCGTCCAGAAAGGACATCATCTGTGATCCATTAACCACTTGTAGCACTTCATCCAAAGAGGGAATTGGATAATTATCCTTTTCTGATGATCTGTTCAGATTTCGGAAGTCAACACAAAGCCTAATTTCACCATTTTTCTTTCTTACTGGAACCAGATTTGCCACCCACATTGAATGCCTGACAGAAAATATGATTCTAGCAGAAAGCAATTTCTGAACTTCCTTCTGTATGAGTGGTTCCAACAGTGCATTAATGGGTCTCTGTCTTTGTCTAAAAGGTTTAGCCCCTGGCTTTAAGGGTATAGTATGAGTTATGATGGATGTATCATAAGTCTTCAAGTCTTCATAACCCCATGCCACTATATCTAGAAAATCATGTAGGGCTCTGATTATACCCTGTCTTTCTTCAGGAGTGCAGACCTTACCAATGAAGATGTTCTTGATGTTATCCTCAGTACCCACATTGTGAGGGTCACACTGTCCACTAATAGACTCCTTCTTCGAGTCTCGTTCTTGATCTCTGATCTTGTCCATATCAAAAATTCTCTCTAACTGCACCATTCCCCTGGGAATAGTGTTAGACTTTAAATTCAGCACACCCTCTAGATCCAATTCTGCTTCTTGAGGTTTTGTTTCATCAATGATCTGTGAAGCAAAGACATCTGTGTTTGTGATAAAGTCCAGGATATGCTTATCATCCTCGAACACCTGAAAATTAGTCACATTGTCAAGAACTGAAGGCACAGGAGTTAACTCAACAGTAAACTTCTTCAATCCTGACATAGATAGGGGCTGCAAAGTGTTGGCTGCTTGGGCCAGAGAATCGGCAATTTGATTCTTCTTCCTTGGGATCAGTTGGATATTAAAAGCGTCAAACCCTTCGATGAGGTCCCACACTCTATGCCTGTAATTGGTCATTCTCCTATCGTGACACGCGTACTGCTTTCTTACTTGTTTAACTACTAATTCTGAATCACCAAAAACTTGCAGAACCTTGACCTTTTTCTTGAGTGCCATAAGGAGTGCATGAATTAAAGCTTCATATTCTGCCACGTTATTTGTGCAATGAAATTGGAGCCTATGAGCTGAAAAGAAACTCTTACCTTTTGGACTAATCAGTTCAAACCCAGCCCCAGCTCCCTGCTTGGACTTAGATCCATCAAACTTAAGAGTCCAGTATTCTGCGGTGGTATTTCTCTTCATTCTATCTTTTGGTTTATCAGTGTTAGAGGCCTTCTCAGTCACCACAGGTTTCTGGATTTCGAACTCTTTTTGAAGATTGTGCACATCTGCCTTAACCGCTTGAGTTGGATTCATGCATTTTTGTACTTGTTTTACTGCTGTCTGACACAGACAACACTCCAACTCTGAGTGAGAAGCATTGTGGACTCTACACCAATTTGGTAAGAGTAACTCCTTAAAGCTTGTCCTCCTTCCCAGGTGAGTCTGGTTCTCCATACATTGCCTAATGAATTCCTAGAAATTGTCCAATAAGCTGATATGTTTGTCATCAGCTTCTTCCTCTTCAACTAATTCTGTCAGAACCTCAGTATAGTTGGACCCTGTCCCAACATCAGCTAGCATCGTATGCAACATCAGCACCTCTTCTACATCTGATTCTTCATATTGAGCCGATAGTAGGTAGTTTCCCATTCCAGCCTTTGATATAAGGACTTCTGCTGAAGTCTTCTAGTATTCTGTTATCATGTACTTCATTCTAGGCTCCCTCTCGATTCAGATCTGATTAGGCACTCCTTTCCAAGGCAGCCACATGTGAGAGTGGTCAGTAGACACATACCCATTCAGAGCCTTGGTAAAATCTCGTCCTAGGATCAAGCCGTATGCATCAGGAATATCAGCTACCTGAATGTTAATGACCTGTTGGATTCTTGGATCTGAAGCTATCTGCATATGGATCATGTTGAGTTCCCCTACCACACTCACTTCGGTTTTGTCCAACTGAGTGACCTTCTTCTGGGAATCAGCAGGTGCAATTCCTAGAGCTCTGCACACTCCAAGAGGCATCACGTTGGTGGAAGCACCAGAATCTAACAAGCAATTGTGAAGGTTCTTACCAAAGATTCGGACTGAGATCAGAAATGGTGGAGTTTCTGTCTTTCCTTGAAACAAAGTGGGCTGAGTGTCCATCTGGGCCACTTGAGTTCCATCCTTTTCTTTTCCTTTGTCTCCAGGAGGCGGGTTGGTCCTAATTCGGGTCTGATTTTGTGTATTCACAGACTGAAAATTGGAAGTCTGACGGACATGCTCACCAGAAGACTTAACCAATGACGTTGAATGTGCATCATAGGTGCCTAAGACAGCCTTCCTAATTGCAGGAAACCTTAACAACTCAAATGCAGAAAGGTTTACCTTTAGTTTTTTGAATTCCTCTGCAACATATGAAGCTATCTGCTCCTCACTCATATCAGTAGAAACTTCCTTAGAAGGTTCCTCTGCCTTCTCCTTGCTTACTTGGATAGCCTTTTTCTTCTGTGGTTCTGTTTGAGCCTGTCTGTCCCTCGAAAGGTACTGCTTGGAGACATGTGGACGGATTATTGCTAGCATTAGGATCTAGAGGGGTACTGAAGTTGTTGGGGGGAATGGAAGTGGTGAAAGGTCCGCCAGGTTGTGGATGTCTATGAGGCATAACCCTCAATCCTTATCTCTGAAACATCTGTACTTCTTCAATATAAGCTTCCTCCTGATCGAGGGGGCCATTGTCATTCATTGATTCTTCATCAAACAACTGAGCAACTTCATCCCCATTACAAATCTGATCTGTTTCCTCTTCCTGGGATTCAGGTTCTTCTGGCACATTTTCCCTGCTGGCTGGAAAAGGAGCATGGTTTAATACCAGCACAGAAGAATCATATGAATTGGAAGGAACAATCTCCTGCCCATTCACATTATTCTCTACCTCATATTGAAAAATGGAGGCAGCAGTTTGGAACTCTAGACATTCCAATTCTGAATGTTGGCTCGTTTTGTGGAGTCGGCACCACCCTGATAAGGCCGCTTCAGCCAGGTACACACCGGTAGGAGGTTTGTCTTGACTGACTGGCTAGTTTGCAGATTGATTGACAATCTGATTAGCAGGCTGATCCAATGGGGTGGGGACTCCTCCATTATTGGGCCCTGTATTCCAAGTTCTATTTTGTCCTTGTGATGGCCTTTTATCAAATCCCGATCCACTTCCTTGGCCTCTATCAAAGTTTTGCCTCCTATCATTATTGAAACCTCTATCTTGATTATATCCCTTGTCATTATAGAATCATCTGTCATTACGCTGCCCTCTGTCAAAATTCTGTCCTTGTGAAAACTCCCTGTTCTGGCTAGATTGCATTCCCTTCTGAGCAGCTTGCAGTTGGCTGTTCTGATTTCTTAAGTAAGTCACCTCTAAATTTAGCTTCTTTATTTGTTCAGCCATTTCATCAATCCTCTCCCTGTTTGAATCTCGATAAGGAGGTTGACTTGGGTTACTTTGAGGAAGGACAGGTATCGTGGCAGATCCCAAAGACTGATGCAATACCTCAGAATTCTGCAAGTAAGCAGGGAAGCCATTTGGTTGGGACTGGTACATAGGCTGATTAATCTGTTGTTGAGGGAAGTTTTCCACAGGAGAAATCTGGTTCATGGGGTGACCAGGGTGTGGTACCATAGATAATTGAGGGATTGGATTCATGATTGGGGTATGATTGGTGAGAGCCTGATTTACTGCCTGAATCTGGTTGGGATGTGCAACCGATCCCAGGGAAGGTAATGGCCCAGTCAAGTGCTGCCTCAAATCCGTACTGAGCTTGACAGCCTCTGTATAAGCATCATCCAGGGTACCTGGAGGGTTGGGTCTCCATTTCAAAAAGGTTGCTGTCAGGCTATCCAGAGCTTCATAATAGACCCCCAGGGCAGTACCATCATCTAAAACATACGGGTGTTGTAATCTGGTGAACGCACGATGGAACCTATTATTGAAACTGGCTATGGGTTCATTAACTTCTCTCTTGACCTTGATGAATTGCAAGTATAGCTCATTGGCACTGATGGGTATTCGGAACTTCTGCAAAAAGGCCTTTTCAAGGTCACTCCAATTAAGAATCGAACCAGCAGGGAGATGGTTGTACCAGTAAAAGGCTTCTTCTCCTAGTGAATAAGGAAACAACCTACAAGCAACATCTTCATGGACAATTCCTCTATCTTTAAGGTAGGTTTGGAAAATTCTTATGTGTTCTTCCGCAGTCCTATTTGGGTCATTGACATGGAATTTTGAATAGAAATGCTTAGGGTTCTTGGGAATTACATTGTAAGCATTGAAAGACAAGGGGGACGGATTGTTGGCAAGGAAAACCATTGGTAAGAGTGGGGGTGGTGGTGGTTGGTTATTAACCGGCTGAGGCTGCTAGATGGGAACGACTTCAGGGATGGGTATAGCCTCAACTTCAGGATGTGAGTATGTGGATGATGTTGGTGAGGGGATGGGTGATGATGATTCTCCCCTCTCTCTAGTCCTTCTTGACCTATTAGGAAACTGTAGTTCCTCTAAATCTTCCTCTCTGGTGGTAGATCTGGTATTTCTCCTATATCTCTCTGGAGAGATGGCGTTCAAGAAATGATCCAGTCTGCTCATTCAGGCCCTCCTTCTAGCGCCAATCTGTTGATGGTGTTTTCTGCATGGCAACAACTCAGACAGAAAATAGTATTCTATCTCTCTTGAAAGATAATTTTCAATAATGAATCACTAAAAATCACCCCAAGGTCTCTCGGGTGTTAGGTCATAACAATGCATAAAACAACTCAGATAAAATGTGAGATGCTGGTAATCACAATCGGACCTTACTACAAGCAAACTGTATCTTTCAATTTATCAGGTTTGACAATATGACGATCTTAAACCCTAAATCTAACCGAATAATGAAGAAACAACAAAAGATAGGGATGCAAGGAAGTGATAAGATCTAAACTACTGAGAGGACAAACAATGTAAATAACATATATCTGGAATGGACCTATATCAAATAACTAGTTCTTATTCGACCCACAAAGCAATCTTACAAGAACGGTGCAATCTTTCTCTCGAGGAATTCGACATTTTCTCAAATCATAGACACATGTATCTATAATCTAA
>VDFB02162126.1:0-21738 GCA_007258455.2 Sequoia sempervirens | reverse complement strand
CAATCAAAACCTTAGTTTTGAGGGTTTTTAGACCAGTTCCTACTAAAATGGCTATATCTTCTTTTATACTCAATGAAAACTTGTCAAATCACCTCCAAAAGAAAGCCAAGTCTTCCCTCTATCCAACCATAATAGGAATTTACCTGTACAGTACATACAGAGGCCGTACCACACAGTAATTTACCTGTACAATACATACAGAGGCCGTACCACACAGTAGAACAAGAAATTTACACAGATTTTCCAGAAAACATCAAGCTTTTGCATTAGAGCTTCAAAATGATTCATCAATCCACATGCCTCGACCAAGAGAGGCTTATTTCTATCTTCAACCAACCTTCCCGAAATCCCACAACTGAAATTTGAATTGGTTGTACGTTGGGAACTAACAAAACATCATTTAGACACCTAATTTCCTAGTTAAGGCAAGTTAATACAACTTCCACAAGCACGAATACAAAGAGCCTTCAAGAGGTGTCAAAAGGCATCAAAACCATTTCAAAACACCAAGGAAACTCCCCTCAAGCACCTAGTTGTGTCATGGCATTTTGATTCTTTAATTTTCCAAGGTGTACGAAGCTTACAAAGCGAGGATGGAGACCTTGTGATTACATTGAAACTTATCACCAAGACTCAAAACCTACTACAAGCCTTTGAAGAATCAAAATGTTGTTTCAAATGACTATGAGCACTAAATTTCACTATTTGAAGATGTTGAAACCTTGTCATAGAGAACTAGAATATTGATGAAACCACTCATCCTACCTTAAAACATACCAAAAGTCTCCAAGCAATTAGACATAGGAAGATTTAAGATGACTTAAACAATTTTTATTGCCAAAGCATAAACTTATGATGACTTAACCAGTCCTAGTACACACTCCCTCCCTGTTAACCACTTAGACATATGGATTTTATCAGTGGACAGCTGAACCACCGCACATGTGCACCTGAATTATGTCTATTAGTGTTCTAATTTGTCTTTTTCAAGACAACTTAAACCAAAATATTATGTATGGTGAAACCATTCTTCTACACAATACATTTGAGGCCTTGGTTGTGTAACTAGTGGACCATAGTCACATTTAAGGCTAGTTACAAAGTTTAAAGTCATTAATTGCAAGGGATAGTCTCCTTCATACATTGATTTGATTTGTGATGGACACATTTGGACGGTAGTAACAATAACCCTGTACCATCAAGACTTGATACCCTATAACTAGTCAAATTCTAGCAATGAAATGATAGATTAATCATAATGTCACCTTGGGATAACATCACAATGAAAGAACTTCACCCAACATCCTTATGAGTGTAGGTAACACCAAATAGGTATTTGTTAGATTTGTCTTCCTCGAGTGAGGGAAATTCAGGAAGAGAAGAGGAAAGTGAGACATGTAGTATGTCTAAAAGAGGGAGATCAACTAGAGGTCAAAAGATTAGAAGAAAATTCCATAAACACATGGAATTTTTTCTTGCTGAAGGGGTCATGTTCTTATGATGATGAGAGCATAAGCAACATCGAGGTTCCCTTGAGGTACAAACATCTACGGAAACAATGGGTACCTGAGGAACTTCCTCCAATAAACACTAATTTTTGTGTCAACTAGAGAATTATGAATGGCACACCATTGTCATTACATGGTTTAAATTTATTTTCATGGATGACATAAAGGTCTATTACAAAAAATTTACTGAATTGATGGAGTATGCTGGACCCTGTTATAGTTACAAAGATTGGATGTAGCTGGTTTGATATACACAAAGTATGTATAGGCGTAATCACGGGTAAATTATATACAAATAAAAGATAAGGATGAAAATAAAGGAGTGGTCGCGGTACATTGATGGAAGGCCAAAAGCATCGTGGAATATTGTAGGGTTTATAAATAGTACATGACTGGTCAACAAATACAAACCCAATTCATTGCATATTTGAGGTGCGCTGAGGAACGCGTGGTATTTGTATAAAGCGATAAAAATCAATAACTGTAGGGGAAGAGTTTCTAATCGATTACAATTTGAATTGCTTAGATTCAAACACAGTTACTATAGGGATGGTATGTACTATATACCATTTTACCTAACCTCCAATTAATGACTTCAATATACCATTTTATTATTATGTTTTTTTTGTAAGTCTATTGGTTTCATTTCAGTAATGTTTTTTTATATTTAATTTTTGTCACAACGGGACATTGATCATATGGGGAAGGCTTCGCCTGAAATCACGTGACGCGATGCATCTTCAAGAACTTCTACCGACAGTTTACTCCCTCATCAGAATTAAAAAATAAATTAGATAATGCAGAAAATGTTTTATTATTTATGTTTTTCATAAGTTTATTGGGTTAATTTTGATAATGTTTTAAATATTCTGTTGTAGATAATAATCGGGGAAAGTGCACCAACAATAGAGGAGAGCATCCATAGGGCTCCAGGTGCACCATCGCTATCGATGATGACATCAAAGATATTCAACAAAACCCTATCATATGATAAGGAAGACAAAAAAAATGCAATGAAGAAATTCTTCAATTGTTATTCATAGTACCAAACCGATGAGATAAGAGAGAGGGTTAAAATATTGACTGAGAGAGTACAAAACTTACAAGTAAGTTGTCATGAGGTCTTTAATTATAACATAAGTTCATTCATGTTTTTATAATTTGTAATCTTTTATGTCATGAACTAAATATGTGTTGTTTTTACAGGGATTTTTGCATCCTCATGATGTTGCTGCCCATGATCAGGGTACTACAGGTGATGCCTGCGGAGTAGGGGTTGGTACAAGTGTCCATCCTGATCTTCATGCACATACATCACATCCCCTCCTCCCACCCCACATTCAGGCTCTTATATTGTCGATTGAAATGTCGACAACACATAGCATGCACACATCAAGTAGTACTGGTGATGTAGAGGCCACTAGTGTTGGTGATGTTTTAGCAACATTTCTTGGATCTTCTTGTATTACTAGTACGAGAACATTGCCAGTCACATTTGTGGTGACCGAGGATTTCATTCCCATAAAGATAGAGAAGGTCCCAGGTAATTTAAAATGTTTTAATTATTATTATATATAATCCCATTGAAATTTACTTATTGACCACTCTTTTTAGACTAATGATCCCATGATCATTTATCGGAAATTATGTTTTTTATAAACATCTAGGTGATTTAACAATGGGAGTTTCTTCGAGCCCACCGCATAAATTGCTACATGATGGAATTCCCAAAATCAAGATTTAAAGGATAAGCTCATTAACTGTTTAGTTGTGATGTTCGATGATAAAACATTCAACTGAACGAAGGTCCTTAAGAAAGCTGGTACATATCTAAAGTATGTGAGGGATCAATATAGGTCACATTTAGAGTAGACAAAAAGGTACGATCATCCCCCCATGATTCTAGAGAGGGAGTGGAAGGACTTGGTGTTGGATGGAAAGGAGAAGGCTAAAAAGAAAAAAGGAAAGACACCACCGGGCCAAGCAAGGTATGTGATAATATCAACAATGTAATTATATACTGATTACTCTTTCTTTTTACATAATCTAACGTATTTCAAACTTTTCATAGGCTGCCATGACACATCAAAAGCAACAAAGGAAAGACTAGAAAAACACAGGCAATACAAAACTTGGCTCTGGTGGTTATATGAAATTAGCTACAAGAATTGTAAGTATCAATAAATGAAATATTGCATCCAAATAATAAATTGCAAACAATTTTGGTTTTATCACACCATAGAAGCAAAATTCATGATCTTATGCAAAAATGCAGGGCTTTGAATTCAACAGAGTCCCACAGAAGAGGAAATGAAGATTGCCTTCTAGCATGGCTATGAAGTCGTGGTTGAATGCCTAAGAGTCTTGACTGGGCAAACACAATCTTCCACTACATCCAATTGACAATAAATAAACTCAATAAAGTTTATTTAAAATTGAATAATTGTGCAATCTATTCAATATTATTTACCATAAAGTAATTATGTGCCTATTTGTTTTAAACATTAAAGACAATGATAATACTGCACCTGACATTGGAATGCAACCTAGTGAGGGTGGAGCACAACCTACAGATGAAGGTCATGGTGTGCATCCCAGTACTGGATGTATTCATGTGCTATACAAAACGCAGTATGGATTAATACAATTAAACATCTTTAATTGCAATTGGTGTATTAATTAATGTAACCTTTCGTGTTTCAACTTTAGAGCATGTAGAGCATGATCAAACATGTTGAGCATGATCAGCTAGAGAAGATTAGGAACATGATGTGGCCCCATTAGGTAGAGGACCACTCTAATGTTCTTTTAAACATATATTTAATTGCAATTGGTGTATTCATTAATGTAACCTTTCGTGTTTCAACTCCATATCAGGATTTAGAGGGTGTTCAACATGTTGAGCATGAGGCTATACGAAAAGATCAAGAACATGATGTGGCCCCATTAGGTAAAGAGCACCACTCTAATGTTCTTTTAATTAATAAAATACTTGTAACAATAATAACAAAACATATCAATTTAACATTTCTTTGTTATTGCAGCAAACCCCCCTTGAAGTAGCCTCCACGTTGTGATACACGACTAGGCGTACATTAAGATCACAAGCAGAGGGTAGAACAATTGAAGGGTGGACAAATGATTTAGAAAATGATACTCCACTTCAGCTTTTTTTAGCTTCAAAAAAAGAAACAAAAAAAAAGTGATTGTAATCATATTATGACAACCATATTTTTGATAATATGTAACAACAATGAATGAATGAATGTTATATGAATGAATGAATGTTATATGTTATTAATGGATGAATGAATGTTATATGTTATTATGGATGAATGAATGATTAATGTTATATGATCGGTATGGGGAATTGAGAGTGATGTGAGGGGAGGGGCCAATGAGCTTCCACCATCATGTGGTTGGCCCTGTTAAGTAGAGAATATTAAACTATTCTTGAAACAAAGAGAAGCTCAATCCAACTACATGCAAGTATCTTTTTAATTCCTCTATCTTTCATCAATCTATTTACTATTTGAACCTCGTACAAATGTTTTACATGAAGAACCCATTATTGTGAAATGTGCCTCTAGTTGAGTAAACTAAATCCATGCTCTACATCATAATTTCAAGTTGTTTCCATTCCAATGTTCTGAGTTTAGTTTGTTTGTATGGATTTGTATGAATACCACATTGTGTTGTGTGTGGATTTGGTTTCAAAGCTCTGTTTCTTTTGTTTTTAGTGGTGACATAACTCTAAAATTTGACTTTTTGTGCATAACAGGTTAGTGGAAAAATTGACAGCTTTGAAGGGTTTAGAGGCTCGATTGAGATAGATACACAGATATTTGGATCTTGTTGTTGATGGGAGGCTTCCACTTAACCATGAAATTTTGTACCATCTGCAGGTATGCAAAAATTTCTCTACTTACATTCATTCAACTTACTGTCTTCCTCTCAAATTTATGCATTCATGTGTCATTTGAGAGGGTAACTCCATAAAGGTTTTGTCACAATTGAAGAATAATGCATTAGCTTATGTCCATCACGAAAATAACAAGGGTTATTATGGGGAAATTTGATAGGAAATGAGTAGATCCCAGAGTATGCTACAGGCCTTCATACTACAACCTTGTTCATGATAGAAGATTCTTGTTTTGTGACATGGAAAGAATACATTAAGTGATTGACAGACCAAGGATAGTGAACTATGTAGGAATAAGTGATTGAGAGTGAGCAGGGGAAGCTTCTTTAGATGATCAACTAGATGATCAAACCACCAACTTAGCACAACTCTCTCAAATACTCTTTAAGTGGACCTTTCCAATCCACTATTCCTTCAAGGAAAAGACCCAACTCACCTAGGGTTCTTGTACTCTCACAACCAAGAGGGTTTGTAACCACTTAGATCATGTCAAATAGGACCAAACCAAAACTTAACACCCTAATTTGCACTTAGGAAACTCCATTTTCTCATCGCTCTAACCTTTAGGCCTCTTTACCCTTTTAACCCTTGTAGCCTTGCCAGGTAGGACAGTCAGAATAAAATCCACATACAAGCCTGTACCAGGCCCAAACCACTGAACTTAGACAGGTATTATATGCCCCTACAAGGCCTCAAAACCTTCCTTCATGACAATGAATAGAAAAAGAGCAATGGACCAAAACAACGCTGCTCCAAGAGGCCTAATTGGTTGGCTACAATAGGACAGTTGACTATCTTGTGGATAGCCTTGTGTTGTGTGTACTTCCTCCTATCTTTTCTTTTTTGCACTTCTAAATTTGTTGCAACAATCAACAAGCATGGATTCAAATGTTCTAGTTCCTCTTCTAATTCCATTTAACTGCCATCAATGGAAAACTAAGGTTCAACTAATACTAAAGAACAAGAGGTTATATAGAGTTACAATGGGGGTAGAAAAAAAACGTACAGATGAAAGTGCTAAAGTTAAGTGGTTCAACAAGGGTAATCAAGCTTTTGGATTCTTATTTTATATTGAAGTAGCACAAGCCACCTTCTGACCTGAGTTCATAAATCATATTGATGAGTATATTGTCTTCCAATCTTTGGACCGTGAACAAATAAGTAGCATTGTGAGATTACAGGTATGTAGATCATTTATTTTTTTGAAAAAATTTATCATTTCTAAAGTACAAACAAAGGTAGAAAATTTGTCTGATTAGTTAATAAATTGGTAGATGTTGTCTTTGTCTTCCTCCATTTGTTGATGAGATGAACCTATGGGAAGACCTACTAAAATGTCATAGGACACAAGGTGTTCATACCCATGGCAGACCTCAACTAGATAATGTGTCTTATCTTGCTCCATTTATTCATGAGATAAACCTATTAGAAGAGCTACTAGAATCTCATAGGGAGTAAGGTGTTCATACCCATAACAGACCTCAAATGGAAAAAGTGTCTTATCTTGGTCCATTTGTTCATGAGATGAACCCTACTAGAATCTCATAGAGAGCAAGGTGTTCATACACATAGCATACCTCAAATGGAGAATGTCCTATAGATACATGGATAGCTCTAATCTAGGTAGTTTGAATGTATGGAGATATGTGTCCCAATGCTTATTTAATTGATGATAGATGAGAAGAGGATGAAACAGGAAGAGATTAACTACTTCAGTTTGACCATTAGTTTTCCAATGAAAGGATATAAAAATCTCAGCTGATAGCCTAAAGGATTCTACAAAGTTTTCCAAAATTGAAAGAAATTAGGAGACACAATTAGAAACAATTGTGATTTTTAAGCCAAAGTAACATCATATATGCTGGAAAAAAACATAGTTTTAGACACATCAATAGTTTTGTTTCATGGAATAAAATAGACATCTTAGAAAGATGACATACAACAACAAAAATAAATCATTCTTAAAGAAGTAATTATGGGTAGTCCACTAATAAAGTCTATGGCGATAGATTGGAAAGAAATAAGATATTGAGATTGGAAAAGTATTCCAGGATAATTTAAGAATTTTTGTGATTTGTAAAGTACAATGGATATTCCATATGATAGTCATCAACAAACAAACTTTAACTTGAGAGAACCATAAGATTGATTTTATTTTAGCAAGAAAAAAAAGGAGATGTAGGAAAACAGAGAGAAACGATGCCATCAAAGAGCAACACCAATATATTCTAGAGAAACCCACTTGTAGGTAAAAACTCTAGCAAATGTGAGCACTTAATCACTTAGAATCCTTCAAATGGCACTTGCAACTATTCTAAGCCTCTAAGGCGTGCATTGACAATACAAACCAACTATAGTCTATCCTCTATGACCTCTCAAATTTCTCAAAACCCCACAACCCTGCTAAAAAACTTGAACCATCACTAGGAACTTAGGAAGCTTGCAAATTGCCACTCTAAATTCCTTCAAAATGCTCTCCTTTCATGGGAAATTCAAGCTTACAATGACCATATAAAGCATTACAATGCTTTAGGAAGCTGAAAAGATTGAAGAAAACCATCAAATGAATAATCATCCAAAATCAAGATGACATGTAACACCAATCTCACACAAAGCAAATTAACAACTTTTTATAAGCTTGTGATTTTTTTTTTTACCATGATATTTTTCAAATTGCTGCAGTGAATTCACTTCCATTACCTATTGCAACCAATGAAATCACCACAAAGACCAAAATAAATCCTTTTTTGAAGCTTCTCTCTTTTGCCAAAGCTTGCACATCGATGTCCTATATCATCTAATGCACACTTTAGTGTCCAAGAGCCTATCTCCTATTCAAACATGCCATGGAGAACAAAAATGAATCCTTTTATAGATCACAAATCCCCAAAATAGAGGACTTCATCCTCAAAAGCTATAGACAGTCAATGCACGAAAGAGGATGAATCCCTCAATTGATTGCACAACTGCCATCTTGCCTTGTACCACAAGGAAAATATTAGACAAAATCTAGAACATCTTTGTCTCTAGTTATCCATGTGATGAGATGATAAAGTGTTTGACCATAGAGTAACTTGATCAACATTAGTTTTCTTCGAGGAGGATGATTCTTGTGTTTCAACTTAACATCTTCTCATGAAGATTTAGGACCTCACTACACTTCTCTTTCTTACCTCTATAAGTATTAAAATGAAGCTTATTCCACTCTTCATGAGATTCTAGTTGTTTTCCCTTCTATAGAACGCTGTTTCTCAATCATACACACAATAGCTTCTGAAAAAAACACCATAGATAGCCAAAGGAGCAACATCTAGCAACATCTACCACTAGAGAATTTCCAACTATAATATTTGACAAAACTCCCCCTTCCATTATGTTATGATGGATGTCCATACCCTGTTCCAAAGCTCCCCTTTTGGTATAGGAAGGGAGGACGCTCACAAAGGTTGTCGAATTTGGCTTGCACCAACCAATTATATTTGCTTTAAAAATTCTAAAGCATTTTGAACAAATCTATTTTGTGCATATCTTGCAATCATTGCAGTCCATGAGACGACATTTCTTTGAGGAATTCTGTCAAACAGTTCACGTACCTTGTCTATGCTTCAAAATTTTGCATACATGTCTAACAGGGCAGTTGCAACTACAACTGATGAAAATCCTCTATCCTTTATGTTTTGATGGATGTCCATACCCTATTACAAAGCTCCCCTTTTGGCATAGGCAAGGAGGATGTTGGAAAAGGTTGTCGAATTTGGCTTTACACCAGCCAATTACATTTTTCTAGTCTAGAATGTTTGCAAATGGAATACTTTAAAAAAAAAAATTGCACAGTTTTGTCAAAATTTCAATGAACCCGTTCAACGAAACCTCAAAAACGACCGACATAGTTGCTGTACCTCCGATGAAAATTTTTGATGTTATGACATGCCCCTTTCATCACTATTTCGATGATTTTCTGGTGGTGTTCCGACATTTTGGCTAATTTTCCTGCTTGTTTTCTAGCTAATTTCTGTCGTTAGATCAACACATGGTTCATCGGAAGTTCGACGAACACTCGATCACCTTTACCGTGGCAACTACCAAAAAAGTCACGTCGTGAGTTCGACGTTTCAGGGTTCTTTGGAAAAGCAACGAAAATGTTCTGAAGAAAAGTATTGCAGTGGTTCGTTAGTGATCCGACAATAGTTTGTCAAAATTTCAACAAACGTTCATCAGAAAATGGAGCTAAATACAGTAGTGAAAGCCAATATCCAAACATAGTCTCTTAATAAAAATGGATTCTTTACAAGCATTAGTAGCTTCTATATACTCTGCTTCAGTAGTGGAAAAAGTGAACATAACTTTCCGCTTGCTCATCCAACTAATAACACCACCAAACATTGTGAAAACATATCCACTAGTGGATCTTCTGCTGTCAGTGTCACCCTCCCAATCAAAATCCACATATCCATGGATGCTCACTGAATGTTAAGGTCTAGTAGGTCTACCATGCAAACATAGGGCATACTCTAAAGTATCCCACAAGTATCAAAACACTCTCTTAACCACATCCTAGTGCACCCCTCCATGATTAGCCATAAACCGACTAAGGACTCCCACTGCTTAGGCAATGTCTGGCCTAGTACAAACCATAACATACATCAAGCTGCAAACAACACTTACATAGGTAACTCTAGTCATGTCCTCCATCTAGGTAGGAGATTTTGGACAATCCTCCACAGAAAGCTTCATCCCCTACATAACTGGAACAAATAACTATCTGTAAATAGTCATATTGAATCTCTCCAACATAGAGTTCACATACTTTCTCTAGCTTAACTAAAGATTTTTGTTAGCTCTATCTCTTCTAATCTCAATTCCCAGGATATACCTCATTTTACCTAGATATTTCATCTCAAACTATGCTAACAAATGGGACTTCGAATCTGAAATCATGCTTTTACCATTCTCAATAAACAACATATCATCCACATACATGACAATAATGAGAATGCGACCATTATCAGTCTTGTAATAGACACAATGGTTAGATTTAGATCTCTAACATCCCAAGGAACACATAGGTGTCAAAATTTTGGTACCACATTTTAGGAGATTTCTTTAGACCATACAACTATTTTCTCAACCTGCATACTAGATTCTCTTTCCCCTTCACAATGAAGTGCTTAGATTGTGACATGTAAATTTCCTCCTCCAAATCACCATGAAGGAAAGTTGTCTCCACATCCATTTGCTCGACTTCAAAGTCATGAGTTGCTACAAGTGATAATAAGAAACAAATGGATGTCATCTTAGCAATAGGAGAGAAAATATCCCCATAATCTATTCCATCCACCTTGGAATATCCTTTCGCGACCAACTGTGCTTTATTCTTCTCAACTCTACCATCAAGAGCCATTCTCCTCTTGAAAAACCATTTGCATCCAATAGGTTTCCATTTATCAAGCAAAGGTACTAGATCCCATGTAGCATTATTTTTCAAAACCACCATCTCTTCTTTCATGGATTCCATCCAAGAATCTGCATCATGCATACCATAGCATATCTAACTATCCTAGGCTCTTCAGTGTTAGCAATCAAAGAAAATATGTAATGGATTCTAACAGAGTAATTGAATCTATCTAGTTGCCACCTTTCTCTTTTAAATCTCCTCAATGGATAAGGTTGAGGTTTTGGCTCTTCTTCAAAGTTATCTGAGCTACTAGAACTCTCCTAATCATTAGGTCCACGAGGAGTGCATAGTTCATCCTTTTCAAGAGTGGGTGGAATTTGAACTACCTCTATTTTCTCTTCCTTCTCTAGCTATAGATCTATTGTGGAAGGTTTCAGCTCATGAAACATGACACTTATATTGTAGAGCACCTTCTCTGCAACTGGATCCCAAAGCTTGTACCCTTTCACATCGACTCCATAGCCAATGAAGATACACTTCATCACCTTGTTCTCCAACTTAGATCTTTTCACATCAGGCACATGAGCATATGCCTCACAACCAAAGACTTTGAGATGTATCATTGAAGGATTCTTTCCAAACCATACCTCGGTAGGTGTCTTCTTGAAAAGAGCTAAATTAGGTAATTTGTTAATTAGGTAACATATAATAGGTACAACTTTAACCCAAAACTTTTGTTCAAGGCTAGCACCACTCAACATACTCCTAGCCTTCTCCATTAGTATTTTGTTCATTCTCTTGAAAACTCCATTTTCTTGTAGGGTGTATGGATTTTCTTGTGTCTCTCGATACCATGGTCCTTATAGAACTGATCAAATTCTATGGAACAAAACTCACCACAATTATTCGTTCTCAAGTATTTGATTTTTCTACCAGTTAGGTTTTCAACCAAGGACTTGAACTCCTTAAAAATATTGAAAATTTTAGATTGACTTCTAAGGAAATACACAAATACCCTTCTAGAATAGTCATTTATGAATGAGACAAAGTACATAGATCTATAAAGAAGGAACATTAACAAGACTAAACACATCAGAGTGCACACAGTCCAAAACCTCAGAAGAATTGTGAGAACTAGAATAAAATGAAACACAGTGTTGTTTTATATATATACAATGTTCACAAAAATCAAACTCGAGATTACAATCATCAAGGCCTTCAAAAAGCTCTATTTTTTAGGGCTCTAAGACCCTTCTCAACAATATGGCCAAGCCTTGTGTACGAAAACATTGTTTTCTCCACCGAGAGTTTCATCTTCAAAGCATTTGCACCCTTAGGTACCTAGAAAGAACAATCATCAGATGTAGAAACCACAATCTTCTTCTCTGCTCAATCTGATGGTGAGGATGAAGAATCCAAAGCCCTTTTCTTGGACTTCACAAAAGCACCATTGAACTGAAATGTGCATGCATCCAACTTATACAAAGTGCCAATCTGAACACCCTTAGAAAGCACCATAACATCTATGGTCATCTTGCATCCACTACTCGAGAAAACAACCCGCACTCCTGCATCACCCAACTTACTCACTGAGAGTAGGTTTCGTGCCAAAATATGGATGTGTAGAATGCCATCAATCCACCTCACTCTACCATTAGGGAATTAGATCTTCAATCTTCCACGATCGGCAATCTTTAGGTGAGAGTCATCACCCAAAAACACCTTCCCATCATCATACTCTTCATACTTTGAGAACCAACCCCTATGAGAGGTCATGTGGAAAGAGGCACTTGAATTGATCAACCACACATATTTCGATGCATGTATTGCCAAGGCTGCAAACAAATCATTTGCATTATCCTTAGAGGATTTATCAAATTCAAAATCGAAGAAAGGCTTGTTTTTATTTTTCTTCTCCTCCTTACAATATTTTTGAAAATGTCTAGATTTACCACAATTCTAGCATTCAGCCTTGTAATTTTTTCTAGGAGAATTAGATCTCCTTGGAGACTTGGACTTAGACTTTTTTTCCTTTTTCTTTCCTTTCTCCTTTGATCTACCATGAATAACAAGGGGCTCCTTGGCCATCTCAAAAGACTTCCTCCACATCTCTTCAAGCAAGAATAAAGAAACCACATCTTCCATCTTGCAAGTGGTTGTTGTGCTTCCAATAGCCATCACTTGGTGATCCCACAAGTTCGACAAAGAATAAAGCAATAACATGCAATGGTTCTCGTCATCAATCTTCACACTAAAAAAAACCCAGTTGAGCCACTAGCATGTTGAATGTATTCAAGTGATTAGCAACTAATCCTCCTTCCTCCATCCTCAAATAGTACAACTTATTTATTAGGATAAGCTTATTCACCAAGGATTTCCCTTGATAAATGTCTCTAAGATTCTTCCAAAGACTAGCTACAGTCTTCTCCTCATGAACATTCAAGAGCACAAAATCAGCCAAGAAGAGTCTTATCAGTTCCTTGGCTTTCTGATCCTGTAGATCCCAATCATCTTGGGAAGTTGTTGCTAGTTTTGTATTGGATATTGTAACCCATAGATCTTGATCTATGAGCATATCCTCCATTTTGAGTTTCCACAACTCAAAATTTCCACAATTGAATTTGTCCATCTCTATTCTTCCTAATTTACTTGTCATCTTAAACCTACAATAAAATTTCAAAGTTCTCTTTGCAAGAACTCCCATTGAATTGAGATATGCAAAAAAAATCTTCTATCCCACCAAGGATAGCAAGGCTGGCCAAGCTATGATACCAATTGAAATGAAAGTTGAGTGTGGAAACACTTCCATAAATTCAAATCAATCAAGAGAGGGCTACAAAAACTTTGTTTCAAATCTTTATTCTATTACAATTTCTTTAAGATCACACATGCATTAAGATTAATTTTTATATTTTAAGTATAAAACACATAACACATAAGTTTACATGGGAAAACCCTTACACAAAAAAACCCACACACCAAAGCACAAATCAATTGTATTATAGTAATATGGCAATTACATACAATGCTCAGAGTCTATGCTCTTGTAGGTGTTGATTCAAAGTGTTATAATTCTAGAGTGAATCTGAAAACATAATGACATACAAATAATGCAATCACAACCCGATACAAATGCACTAAGGCATTAAACATTTATACATCTCTAATATGGGCGCCTAAGGTTACCATATGTTGTCTCCACAGTCTTGCATGCATGCAAACTATAACAAAGAACATGCATTGGTTCCAATTTTCCACAAAAGCATCTTACTAACCATACACAAACACACATGAACATGTAACCAATATCCAATCACATGCAACCACATGCAAGATAAAAATAACCATAAATCATGCAACAACAAAGCTAGACATCCACCATGAGAAAATCAAGTCAACTGCCAATTTTAAACTCAACCAAGACTCCTTGTTACTCTGAGTGACAACTAAGTCTTCACAAAGCATCTTTTCCTTCTGAGCATTAGTAAACAATGTCAATACATGGCACAAGGAATAAGGGCACACTTTCTTGAGGCTTCTCTCAATATTCCTTGATCAAATTTCCCTTGTGATGACAAGTGCCATCCTTCCTTGTTCTTCATGCTTATACAAAGGAATATGCTAACCATAGGTCCCAAAACTCACCACACACTGACACTTGGCATCCAAGTGCTCCTCCTAGGAATTTTACAAATTCCTTTACCTAGATTGAGTGCCGAAGTGACAAGTGGCATTCTCCCATGACATTGGTTGACCAGTCAACATACCCCCTACAAAATAGGAAACTTCCAAATGGGTTCCACATCCTAAAAAATAATAGATGCTTAATTCTTCATTTCTTGACACAAAAAAAAAACTCTTAAAAAATAGGATAGAAGGTTGAGACACCAATTCCGAACACAAATTATTGCAAGTTGAATGTATTATGATTTTACTAGGTTTAAGAATATTATAGTTGTTAGGGTTGAATTCTAACTCAAGTTTGATTCATACTAGACACAACTGTGACTGACATAGTTGAACTTGAGTTTGTTTATTAGAATAAACATTTGTAAAATATTGATGAAAAAACCATTTTTTAAAAAACCTTTGTAATTTGATTGATTGATTTTGAGTTTGATGGTAAATAACATCAAATAATTTTTTAGTAGTTCTAAAATAAAATAAAATATTTTTAAGCAAATAAAATTATTTTAAAGTAAGTTATGATAAGAAAAAAACTCTTCAATAGATAAAATAATTCAAGAATGATATCTTAAACATATATATTTAAAATATTTATATTAAAAATAACTTTCAAATAAAAATAACTCTTCAAAATAAAATATTTTAAAAATAATTTAAAATAAAACTATTAATATAGATATTAGATTCTACTATGTGGTGGTTGTTATAAAATACAAATAAAAAATAAAATAGATTAATTTGTATTAAAATCGAATTGAAGACTTATATATGCTTATTTATAATCTAGTTTATTAGATTTTAACCTTAATTTTATAATTTTATAATTTTATGAATATTCAAATAAAGTTTAATAATGAAACTTAGTTAAAAAAAAAATAGTTCATATCAAACCTATCTTAGAAAATTGAACATGTACATATTATGCTTTGATCTTGTTTGGAAGCGATGTATGTAGATAGTTTGGGGGACAAAAAATATTCTCAGTACACAATAGTTCAGGGTTAGGGCTTAGGAAATGTTCAAGAATAATTATGTCACTTTAATTAATAATATAAAATAATAAATCAAGAGAACCATTTAATTAAAAGGGGGAAATAAAAAATTTTAACATAAATTTCAAGATAAAATATTTTCTTTGTATACTTAGAAGAATCTCAGATGGACTTACTTGGCTCCTTGAGGCTTTAGGTCAAAATTTGAGGTAAAACTCTATCTTTTTATTGTTATATCTTTGAATGATGGCAACCTCAATGCACTTTTATTAGGGAAGTGTATTCATTCAAAAGAAACTCAAGGTGATTGACTATTCCTAGAGCGACTTAAGGCACTTAGAGGTCATTTTTGGGCTCAATGAGAATGATGTTTTTAGTAATATTTTATTTGAGGAGATGGTGTCTGAAAATATAATAAAGTTGTAATTTAAAAATTGGGATAAATTCTTTGATGAAAAATCACTAATTGAACAAAAAAACAATTTCATGCAAAAATATTTAAGAAAAGAGAAATGATCTCTATTTTGGAGTTGCTAAGGATTGATTACAAGAAAAATATATGCTAAAAAAATAATAATGAAAAAATTACAAGATGCCTTCGATTCTATTCAAAGAATAAGTCAAACTAAGGATTTAAGTTGTGCATGTAAAGCATTGATAACATAAATATCAAGTAAAAATATGTCATATAAGACACAATTAATTTCATAATATATGGTTGTATCCAGAGAACAATCCACATATACATTGTCAAGATGAACCTACTAGATGAAAGGATATAAAATAATTAGACAAGTGTTTGGAAACTTCTTTAAAGACAAAAATATCAAAGATTTTGTGAAGAATTTAATTATTGAATTATGGACCACTTGTACTTGTGTTCCTTCTAATAAGAGAGACAAGTACACCTTTTGAGTGAGAATGACACTAATACTCTAGATCCAAAACATTTTCTAGATAAACTCAAAGTAAGTTATTCCAGACATTCGAACAAGAGTTTGTAAACTTTTTTTTAAAGAGTCTTTGAGAAATTAAATTCATCTTTCATGTGGATAAATGAAGTATGACATATGTTGAATTTCATCTTCATCTTTAAACATGCCAAAATATGGCAAAAATAGACATCCTTACAAGCAAAAATTAATTTGTGATCTTGATGATATTAATGAAAATGCACAGTTTGTAGGAATTTGAAGGAATTTATAGCAATTGAGGATGTAGAAAGTTCAAGGGAGGTTATATAGAAAAAAAAATATGAATATGAGACATATTTCTGAGTTAGGAAAAAAATAAAAAAATTCTCAAGAAAGTTATTTTCCTTCCAATGAGTTTATGACCAAATTTCACTCTTATATATACACATATGTAACATTTTTATGGTACAAGGTGGTATACAAAATCCTTTTGTAATGTGCACAATCAATTTTGAGAGGATTTTATCATCTTTATTGTAGATTTTATGGATTAATATACATTTAGTTTTCAAACTAATATTTAGATTCAATATGACCACTTTGATCGAGTAGCAATCTTGGTGTATATTTGATAAAAACATGAACTTGATGTGTATGGAATGCAATTAGTAATGAAAATAATCATGATAGAAGCTATAAAAATCATTATTTTGTTATGTTCTTCAAAGATTTGTAATGACATAAAATTGACACTTTAGAAAATTGGATTTAGTCTAATAGATTTGTTGACTTTAATTTTTGAATCCTTTAATTTTCTTATAAGAAAATTAATATAGGGTTTAGTTTGATTTGGGATGAGTTTATTGGAATATTTATCATGATTAGAATAGATGAAAGGGGCGATTTTTTTAGGACTCAACCAAACTAAGTGACTAGTTGGGCCCCTAATATCTATAATTCTCATTCATTGTTCTTTTTCTGTTATTAATAAGTCAAGTCCCTATAGATAATAATGCTAGGATGTGCAAATGTATATAAAAATGAACATCAACCATCTCTCTTTACATAGTATTAGAGATATTTCTATAGCTATGATGGTTTTGATGGTTGTGTACTTTATAAGACAATTTGAGTTTGTAAAAGCATTTACCTAGTTAACCCAACAACATGCTAGATGTATTTTTTTGAGACTTTTTAAAAGTGGACATTAAAAATGAGAGCATTATAGAGAATGAATTTTTGTCAAGCATACACTTTGCGAACACAAGATTGTAGAAAACACTATACACAGTCTAAATAAAATAATTGAGTTGTGTAAGATTCATTTTCGTGTTCTTGAAGAAAAGAGTGGATCAATATGTACCAAATGACACTTTTAGGTGTCAAAGGTATTCATGTTTCTTTATTTAAAAGTGTATAGATTTGTATATATATTTATGAATGTTGGCATGTACATTTATTTTGATGTTTAATAATATAACTTAATATTTTCCTGTTTGTAGATATTAATTGTTCTATTTTTTATAATTTATAAAGCATTATTGGCATTAGGACATTATATTAGGTGATGACTACAGGTCAAATCAATCCATTTTCCATTCAAGTAAATGAGAAATCACATTTTATGTTTTTTGCATTGAGGGTAATGTCACTCTACAATGCAAACATATCATTAACGATTATGGTACATAATAGAACATGAAATAAATGATTTTAGTGTTTCCTTATGAAGATAATGCTATATATGTTAACTATCCCATTTATTTTGATGAATATGAATGCATGTTTGATTTATTTGTTGCAAGTATTATATTTATTATTTTAGTATTTAAAATTTAGTATTGATATGTTGTCTTACATATTTGTATAAAAATAATTCTACATTTGCACTAACTTGATATATTTGAAGAGAATCCACTTTGTCCTTGTATTGTAGGAGAAGTTTTTAGTTTGATTGTATATCATGATAATATAGTATGTGTAGAGTATTATCTATTTAGATTCACTCAATCAAAAAACAAGTTGAATCAATTTATGAGATGTTGATGGAGAAGTGTATCTAACTAGATGAATTGTTACTGAAGACACTTATTGTACTAAAATATCAAGATAAATAAAATTGGTATTACATTTTCTTAATATATTTTTGGACATAAGGTTCTACATTATAGGCATTTATTTGTAGAAAAATGATTAAAGTTGAAAACCTTATGAAGAATTATACTTTACCAAAAGAAAAAGAAGTTGACTTTTGAAAACCATGAGCATTTTTTTGGATATTGAAAAATTTATATAGAGGACCAAAAGAATATGTATAAAAAGCTTGAGATGTATTTATTATACACTTGAATATATATATGTAAAAAATACATTTGAACATATTTCAAATGTTTTTATAGCATGTGTTCAATGAGTATATTTAAGTGATTTTTTTAAAAGATTAATTCATTAGTCACTAATTTACTAATATTTATTTAATTTTCACTAATTAGTAATTTGATAATCACTCCTTCCTTTTGAATTAATTGGATTTAAATATCATGTACACGTTTGCAATCTCTAATTACTAATCCAAGTGTATCCTTTTTTAGGCACCTCTACATCAATATATGGCATAGTAATAAGATTGTACTAGAATGATATTTGTACTAAGTACATATATAGTTGGGATAATGTGTTTGCATGAAAAAATATGAGTGAATATTGTTGGTATCTAGGTTTCATACACATTGAAATAACATGGAAAAGGGTATGAGATGAGATCTATACCATTTGTAATTTATAATATGATGCATGTGTAAGAGAATATATGTCATGTAAGATGCGTAAGATGAAGAGATTCTTTGACACACATAAGAATATATATAAGGAGGTTTCATAGTGTACAATGTGTTTTTGAACAGCTTGTGAGAGTACATTTCAATGGGGATAATGACCCAAAGTGGAGCACCTGATTTTGGTGGTGGAGTTTTTAAAGAACCAAGGGAAGCGCTTCCACTTTTACTAGTCGAGCCACTTTTCCATTATTAGAATTCACTATCCACGTTACAACTGATTTCTTTTGTAATTGAAATCTAGTTTCATTTCCCTCATTTAATCCACTAGATCAAGATCATGGATTATTACATGAGTTATTTTTTATTTCCATTATAGGGTCGTGGAACAATATGATTAATTTTATATTAATTAGACATTCAAAAAGAGGGTTGTGCTATCCTTTCCCCCTTAAATTGTGTATCATCCTAATGTACATAAATTTTAAATTTGAGCATCAAATAGTGAAACAACATTAAGCAACATGACCAATTGTTTAAGGTTCATGGATTATTAAGACCAAATCTAAGTTTTTTGTAAGTTGAACATCAAATAATGAAACAACATATTGAAATAGAAACCACTTTGAATAATTTAAATTTACTGGAAAGAGATGGATATGTTTTGGTGTTACTTTGTTCTTGTCAGGAGCTTCCTTTAAAACCTCGTCCTTAATTTAACTTGAGAGGTAAGATAAATTTATTTCAACAGATGGTAAACTACATTCCAAATAACATACTATTAAACACCTAGAATATTGAGAGGGGGGAGTGAATAAATATTCTTATTAACTTAAACATTCATTCAATGCATCACATTAAAATTACAATAATGGAAAGGAACATAGAAACCATGCATCACATAAAATAACACAAGAACACCGAATTTATGTGGAAAATCCAAAAAGGAAAAAACCATAGTGAGGATTAGCTCACTATATAGATATAGTAACCGGTTACAAAGTTTAGATACAATTGGTGAAATCATTATCCAAGGACTCACTGTCCAAAAGAAGAAAGGCTCACTATTGGTGGATCACTTCCAAAGGGCTCACTACTTGGAATAGAAATAGATAGAAGAAATGGTGGCTCACTGCCAAATATGAACTATTAATAATGCATCTGACCTATGCTGAAGATATAGTTTCACTGAAGCTCAGAATAATGAATTAACACACTTCATTCTTCACCTCAAACTCAATTCACACTTCTCTACCCTGAATCACACACACACTTAATTATCTTGCATCTCTACCTTTCACACAAGGAATCAACCTTGTATATATACCATAACCAACCAAAGCATGAATTAGGTCAACCTAAACCATGTATCATGCAAAACATCATCGTGTTGGATCAAAAATCAACCATACACACCTTGCAGAAGGAACCAAAGCATATAACACATTAAGATAGGTCAACATGACCTATAATCACTCCCATAATTCTGCTCTAAACTCTACTCATCTCTGCACAACCCAAAATACTTAGGTCGACACCACTGGTAAAGTAACAATAGAATGAACCAACTGTTCACTCAAAAATTGACACGTGGACAAACAAAACACTTGCCACTTAGAGAAAATATACTACAAGAATCCTAAAATACTTCTACAAATCCACATACCAAAATATCCATCCAGAGTGGAATGCAGAGCATTCCAATCAGGTACTCTATCATAGTTGCACTGGAATTTCCAAACCGATACTCTGCCACTATTATCTTTGACTGTGAAAGACATCAGGTTATGAAACTTTGGATTTAGAGTCTTCCAACATACACCATCATTACCTCAAACCGCATAACCAAATTCTTCATGGTGGAGCAATGCGGACCAAAAGACTGGTTCTTTGAACACTAAAACAAAATTCCAAACTTAGGCAATTATCCAAGCATCTAATCTTCACTAGACCAAGAATTCTACATCTTTTCCATGAATTTCCATCAAGAATGGGTTGCCACCAATGAAAAAACCATGCAACATCATATGCTCATCAATATCTCTATTCAACTCATGTTACCATCACACAATCTTCAATGAAAAACTTCCAACAATCCCCCCTTTGTCATTGATGGAAACACTACTCAAACTTCTCCAATATTCTCCAATCTTCTCCCCCTTTGACATCAAGGGAAAAGGGGCCCTTAAGATCAAAATTTTCATATCTCTACTATTCTTCCCCTTACTGCTTCACTCCTATATTCATCTCTTCTTCAATAAAATTGATCAAAAATGTATTGCAAAGTTCTCTAATATATCCACATATGTACATTTCAATTTGGAAAGCTATCTATATAGAACAAAAATGTATAGCTTAGCTTGTGGAGTGAAAATTTCCCTGATTAGACACCTTCAGTTTTTCAAGGTGTACCTCTACATCCTTCTTTGTTGTCTCCCATTCCTTCTTAGTGAAGGCAATTATCCCACATTATTTTTCAAGCTTCATATGAAGCTCTTCACCTTCTTTCAGAGAGTTGGGTATTGAATTATATTGTAGCATCTTCT
>VDFB02162124.1:0-26461 GCA_007258455.2 Sequoia sempervirens | reverse complement strand
TATTCGGTCACTCTACCAATCTTTTCATCGAAGGGAAGGGTTATCTATTGAATGATAGATGTGTAGGGGATTGTATTAAGAGTCCATGGTTGACAGAAAAGTGCTTGAGTGATGCTTCTCCTCCACAACAGGCGACAAAAGAACCAATATTTGAAAGGAAGGATCCATGACTGTCTTACAACTATTTGTTCCAAAGCTCATTGAGATATGTAAGTAAATGTATGCATTCTTGTATTGTTGTAACTTATGAAATTATTGTAATGAAATCGAATCCTTATTGTATTATGTTATGCATCTTTGTTTTTATATTCTCAATAAAGAAAATATTTTTTTATTGCAATGGATTGTTACATAGTTTATTTACTCGCAATGTGAAAACTTAGGAATTTTTACTTCATTGAAGGGTTAGTGTGTTACACCATCACTATATATGTTATCTAGAGAGGATTTATCTAAGAAAATAATAAGTGAATAAATCTTAAATAAGATCAAATATGGGAAAAATGCCACCAATATTGTAAACCAATAAGTCATTGATCCTATGGGAGTGGCTAGTAATGAATATTATTTTGATAATGAGACCAAGAAATACATCCAAATAGATGAGTATAGTATTAAGGCTCACATCTTTCATCATTCAATTATAGAGTTTTCTTCTCCCTAAATAGTTAAAATATTTAGTTACATCAAACATTAGAAGGTTATGGTTCTAATCGATTGTAGTTGTATGCATAAGTTCATTAATTATAAATTGTTTGATCAATGCCATTCCTATGCATTCATACAATAATTTCTAGATTATGGTGGCCAATGTTAATACTATTTCTAATGTTGCTAAATGTTTCAAAATTAAACTCATCACTGGGAACTATCTCAACATTGATATGTATGGTCTCTCTCACAACATTATTAATATGGTGTTGAAAGTGTATTGATTATAGAATTTTGGATGGTATTCAATTAGAAAGACAAGGAGTATACCTTGGAAAGTATAAACACAAGAGAGGTTTAAATAAATAATTCTCACTACATGGAAAATTATAAAAAAAGGGTCACTCCAACATTATCACTCAATTCAAATTCATTGAAGCTCACTCTCCTTACTCTCCATCACCACCTTAAGATTTATAAGAAATATTAGAGATTAATGTCAAGGAATTTGAAGAACCTAAAAGGTTACCTCTAACATTGTCCCATGATAATGCTATTCCATAATACTAGACAATCTACCTCAAAATAGTAGAGGTCTGATAGATATCCCATTTGAGAAAAAAATTATTAAGAAAATAGTTGAAAAATTAGTTGAATTTGGGGTAAATAAAAATAAATACTATCTAATTTTATTTATCTGTAGTGGTGATGGTTCCTAAGAAATATTTTACTTGGAGGATGCATTCCAATTTTTGGTAACTTAATAAGCTTATCATCAAGGAAAAATTCCTTGTCTGAGTTATATATGATTTATTGGATGAACTATGTGGGGTAATTTTTTTTTATAAAATTGGACTTCTAATCTAGTTACAACAAAGAGGAAGACATTCCTTAAACAAATATTTGCATCCATGAAGGTCACTAAGTTTTTAGTTATGTCTATCTACCCAATATCGTTGGTGTGAATAAAAGTCTTGTACCTAGTAATTTATCTCACTAGATAATTAGGGGACTTATTCACATGTTTTTTATTATGGAACAAACAGGTTTTAGAGGGATCTTGAAACCCTTAACAGTAAGATAGCGTAAGATATAACATTAACAGAGCACAGAAAAAAAATAGGAAACTTCCCACAAAGAAGAACACACAAGATAACTAGGGCATAAAAGCCAAAAATATTGAAAAAAAGCCACAAAACAACCTCTAGGCTAGGTTCCGAAGGATCTCTGCGGCTTCCTGCTCCATGTTGAGTGTAGACTTCTTGATCTCCTAGATGTTGACTAAATCTTGGTCTACCTTCCTTTTCAAATTTTCTTTGGTCCTATTACTCGGCCCCCCACTATCCGGCTACCCTTCCTCATTGTCCAAATCAAGAAACACAACAGTCTTTACCTGATGGGAATTTTCCAAGTTTTCCACCATGGTATTCATGGTCTGTGCAGTGGATTTTAAAATTTTATGGTTCATAATCAACACTTTGTGGAAAGAACTTTTAATTTTCCTCAACTGCTCCTCCATATCCACCTGCTTGCCATCATGATTGCATTTGAAATATTGTAATTCCTCCACCATTTTCTTGAGGCACTCAACCATATACTTCTTCTCCTCTTTCGTCCATAAATCAGTAGCCTGACCTCTTCCACTACCTCTATTATTGTCATCAGTAGCTTTCTCCAATTTACTATTCATAGCTCTTTGATTTAACTTGATTTCCTTAATTTCAAAGAACACCCATCTCATAAGCCTAAAGTTATCCACCGCCCCATTACAAGAAATTGCAAGCACATAAGTGGGAAATTCATGTTCCTCCTTAAAATAAGGATCCCCTTCCTTGAGGTCCATAGGGAAGTGAGGTCTCTCTTCTCTATTAATCGCAGGATGGCTGGAATACTCAGACAACGACTTCAACTGTGACTCCTCTTCATTCACATCATAGGAGGGGTCCTCTGACACTTTTCTCTTGCCCTTTTTCAAAGTAGAATCCCTAGGTTTTCCTTTGTCCTTGTCATCAACCCTAACCTTAGGCGACGGTGGTTGGTAAGGTAGAGCTAGCATGGGTTTGAAATGATCATAAATTAGGACAAGTAGTCCTTCATGAAGAATCGAATACCTAATGGGGTTTTGTCTATGGTTTTTCAGACTGGTATTCAGAGAAGATGCCAAAAAAAAAGGAAAAGAAATCCTGACCTAGTGCCTAAAATGATTCAGCAGGATGAAATGATACCCAAAGACTCTAGTATAACAACCATCCAAAGTAACATACTCCATCAGCACATTCAAAGCCCTCCTCCAATGTGAAACAATTATGCTTGTGTCATAGTAGCTTCTAGAAGTCCTTTGTAACTCCTCCCTCTCAGCATCCGACCTGGGAAACTTGCTGACCACTTCATTAGATTATTTATTGTCCCTATAGAATTTAATCCCCTCCATCGAGAGGCCAGTAACCTCAACAATCAGCTATTCATTGATAACTACATGTCTGCCAAACAGGTTTATCTCACCATCTTTCCAATCTTTTTCAACCCTAGTAACCTCTGGGTCCCAGCCATGGAGCTTTTCAATAAAAATAGTATTGCCACCATTCTCCAGCTTCTTCCATAGTTTTGGATTACTCTTCAGCTGTGCACTACTTATCAGCTCCACTCTGTGACTTTCACCACCCATCATATCACCAACAAGAATAGAATATTCCAGAAACCTATAGAAACAAACTCCTAAAATGCCCAGAAAGCGTGCGAAAATAATCACATGCAACCGATGGATGAAGTTATTACTCCTCATCCAACTCAGATTAATCATTAAAACATAGCCCTGAGACTGTAGGGGAGGACACTCAACTATTATTCAATGGAATGGGAAATTGTACCTTCCCGTGAGCCTGGTCATACATTAGCAGGGCTTTAACATCAACCTCCAACTCATCCCGCCCCTACCACATCACCTTTTTCGGAGCTTTGACACCTTTGTTGGTGAAGAAATCCACCACAATGTTTATTTCCTGATAAGCATGCACAATATAACTTTTCTCAAAGGTATTAATAATTTCCTTAGAGAGATCTATCCAATTTTGTATAGACCATGAAGGTTTCTAACGACCCTTTAGACATTGGATAATATTATTTGAATCTCCTTCAATCCACACATATTTATACTTCAATTGGCTAGCCAGCTTCAAGGTCTGGAAAACACCAGAGGCTTCAGCCACATGGTTGGTTTGAGTGCCTAAAGGAACCACAACAGCCACAATAAAAACACTATTCTCATCCCTTATCACCCCTCCACTCTCGGAAAGCCCAATATTTCCCTTGGCCGCACCATCAAAGTTGATTTTGACCCAACTAGGGGGAGGAAGACTCTAAAATATTCCATCTCTAGGATCCTTGATGCTTTTGGACATATTGAACATATCCACATTAATCTTCCAGGCTCCCACAATTCTACAATCATACTCCTGCATATTGACCTTACCTTTACCTTTAAACTTGTTGTTAACCAGATTAAAATTTTCAACCATAGCTCTAGTAATCTTACCAAAGACCACTTCCTCTGAGATAGCAACATCCCTAAAGATTATGTTATTGTGTTCTTTCCAGATACCCTAGGCAAGGTGAGGAAAGATATAGTTCCAGAGCAGATTCAGGGCCAAATTCTTTGAGGGGGCCTTCCATTGGTTATAAAAATCCACAATAGTTCCAGGAAAAACCCAACTAAGATCCCACATTCGCAAAATCCTACACCATATGGCATGAGAAAACAAACAAAGAAGAAACAGATGTGAGGTCTCAGCCTTAGCACAACACAAATAACACCTATTAGGAAAAGAGAACCCCCTCTTATAAATATTATCATTGGTCAGCTAATTATTCTAAAGAAGGATCTAGACAAACAAATTAACTTTTGGAGTAAGGTTGTTCACCCACACCTTATCCCAAACAGGGACGTCAATTCCAAAGTAACAAGAAGCCACAATGGAAGAGACATAGTAGGTACTAGAGGACGATAGCTTCTAGATTAAAGTTTCCTCCCTCCCTTGAGAGCTGATCCTAATCAAATTAAGAAGAGCCCAAAGAGGTTGAAGATCCTGACTAATAGAAGAGATCTCAACCCACTGATCATTCCTCCAATAATCCCAACCAACCAGCCAAACCTAGACTTGCAGTCCTCCATATAAATACTATAGATCAGATTATTGCAAAGACACTCCTTGCCAATCCACTTGTCTTCCTAGAACCGAATTTTTTGTCCATCACCCACCTTCCAAAAAGCTTCTTTTCCAGCCAGGTCTCTATCTTTAATGGTATTATTCCATAGAAAAGAACCAGAGGGAAGGTTCTGAGAGTTGAGAAAATCTTGAAAGGAGTCAACCTACCTCAAGTATTTACTATGCCAAATAGAATTCCATTCACGAATGACCACAAAATTTCTCCAAAATTGCTTAGCCAAGAGTGCTTTATTAAACACTCTGATATTTCTCAAACCAAGGCCTCTAGACTTCCTAGGTCTACAAACTCTCTCCCAAGCCACCAACGGAATCCTCTTCTTCTCCTCAACCCCCGACCAGAGGAAACGTTTCTGGATCTTTTCAATATATCAACAAACTTAGCCAGGATCTTGAATAGACTAAGGGCATAAACATGTAGATTCTGAAGAGAAGCCTTAAGTAACAAAACTATTTAAGTTTATTTAGGATATAAGATTCTCTCTAAAATTCTTAGTTGGATTTTCTAAAACTTATCTTATCCATGCATCATTTCCTAGGTAGTTAGTTAGTTGTCACTTGGCATAGGATTAAGGCACATGTCACAATCTTGTTATATCCTACTCCTCAACCTTGCCTATTTAAGCAAGACACTTGTACATTTTTAAATCATCTCATGAATAGCATATCTCCATTCATGCTCATGATGTAACACTTTCTTGTTCATGTGGATGGTGTCTTTCTTGGTTTGATCCTTTGAAGTGTGCACAAATTCATTTGGGTTATCGTTCATTCATATTTCCAACATGGTATCAAAGCATAGGCCATAGAAAATCCATCCCATATTGGAAAGTTAGGCTAACGATATTTTCATTGCACCTATTGAAGGGATTACATCAAGGGCTAGTTGTTCTCATCTAGGAGGTAGCTGATTTTTGAAGCACATTGGGTCATATCTAACCCGCCATTGTGATCAGGAGGTCTAAAAACCTAGGAATGCCTTTCCAATCATCAAAATTCAACTTCTTTGATCCGAAGCCATCAGAGGCTTTTTCAAGTAGTTGGAAAAAATTTGTACCATACAAATCATATGGTCTTGTGAAGAAAAAAAACCTGCCCCTTGTCATCGGTAAAAAAATTTATGCGGCATTATTATCCTATTAGCAGGTTAAAAAATATTCTATCAGGCAAGAAAATATATTCTATAGTTGGAAAAAACTATTATTTTTGGGGCTATTATATTTGGTGGCATTTTAATTTATTCAACAAATATCATATTTTATTTGGGAAAAAATTTGTGGATATCTTTTAGTTGTTAGATTTTATTTATGACGAATTTATATTATTAGGGATTTGAATTTTAATATTCTATGAGCTCATATTTTTAATTTCCAAATGACAATATTACAAATATATTAATTGACCAAAATCTACAGATAAATATTCTACTTGGTGGAATATTAATTGGTGTCTGTGGCCACTATCTTGTTTGTAAAAGGTTTAATTATTTTGTAGGAGGCATTATCAATTCTTTTTCAGCCTCCCTTGGTCACATCCTTGTCGACTAGGCATTTCATGCCTTGATCGTGCCATTTGCAGCTTGTACCATTTGCTGATCCATATTTTTTTTCCTAACGTGAAGTTTCTCTCGCTTGTCAGTTCTCCTACCTACCATCGATGACCACAACCGACCATCGTTGAGTGTCCAAACACTAGGTAGAGCCAACATAAGTGGCACCACCTACATCCACCGCTTTGTCGCCACTTCGAGTGGTGCCCTTATTTTTTTTGTTAGCTTTTTTTCCCCCTAGGTGCTTAATTTTTGCACATGTTTAGCCTATACACTTAAATTGGGAAAATTTATTCAATAGAGCATAACTTTTTTCCCAAAATATCATTTTTTTGCAAACAAGATATCGATGAAAAGTTGGTTTTGTGTAGTTCATAGTGGTCCAAAGTATTTTTCCAAATTTTACTGCAAGTATGAATTATAGCCAACTAAAGTTAGTGCTTCCTATTGGACTCCCAATCTCGTATCTTTTCACTAGTTTTCTGAATTTTGGAGATTCCAATGGCATTGCGAAGGTGATTTAGAGTTCTATCATTTTGTCCATTCACTTTTTTAGATTCAGCTCCATGTACATTCTATTGAGTTTTTACAATTTGAGGCATTTGCTTGATATCTTGGACATACTGCAATTTGGAGAAGGTTTATTTGCATTGAGAGGCTTCATTTTTAGTTGTGCATCATATTTGGGAGTTTCTAATTATTATTAAAGGTCAATGTCTTTGTAATCTTGGAGATCAATCATAGTTTAGTATGGGGTTTTCATTTCATCCTTTTGATTATGCTGAAAAGGGGAAACTATAAACAATGGAGAGATGACATCATAAACCATCTCCAATCACTTCAATTGTTGCCACATTTGTATGGTTTTGTTCCCCCTCCAAATAAAGGTATCCAAAAATTCACTTGGAGTTGTAGAAGGTATGGTATCTTAGAGGTTATTGCAATGCATGTTGATGATGACATTTTGAAAGCTATTGATCATTGTGATTGTCCTCATAGTCTTTGGACTAAGATTTGGGAGCTATATGGAGATCCTGATACTCCACCATTCCCCAATGATCATGATTTAGAATGTCATGTGCCTCTTCATTCTTTAGACATGATACCCTATGATCATGATACTATGTAGGAGTCATACTACTTTGAATCTTCAGATGAGGATGTCAAGGGTTCTTTAGATGCTCCTTCTTCTCCATCAGAGACAATTGATGTACCTTCACCTTCAATGATTCATTATGCAGAGTCATTGATTGAGGCTTCAATTATTCCTATTCAGTAGGAAAATTCATTTTATGTTGGTGATTCATTGAGCACGTACAATGATTCATTCCAACAAGTATCTCATTGTATCCATCTCGTATTGGAAAGTTACTTCTATATCTACCTTTGGAGTTCCTTCTAAAGTTGTTTCTTCCTTTCCCCTACCTCTTATATTGGCTTGAGCTTTGAATAATTACTCTTGGGAAGAAGGTATAGACCTATTCAGGTGTTACTCATGGGTTTGTAGAGAACCCATCAACTCATATACTATCATCATTGAGAGTTCTTTGGCCTCTTCTATGACAATGACTATTGGGTAAAATTTTGATGGAAAACTCCTAAGGATTTTTCAACAATCCTTTTTTCTTTCATTGCTTCACCATTAATCCTCAACTAATTTTTGAAGGTAAAAAATCTTGTATGGAAGTGTAAAATAGACTCTTCACCCTTCATTCAAAGAGTTTCAAAATATCTTTGGAGTAGATTAAGTTTAGCTAATCTCACCTTGTTAGTCCCTTTCTAACTATTTTCAAAGTATTTCATAGGACTCCTTTGTATAATTAGTTATTGCTATTCTAGGAAAAATAGCTTCTATCAAAACTACCTCTATCAAATTTAGGGATTTTTTATTTTTTCTTCTAGTCACCTTCAACTAGGTCTTTAGGGAATTTGTGAGAGTTGCATATGCTACTGGTTAGTCACATATGTGGAACCATTGGCAACAATCTCCCATGAGTCACTTGCAAAAAATTATGGCCTTTATCTTTTTTGTTCACACATCATAATTTTATCCATCAAAATATGGTCACTACTACTAGCTCTTTCTTGTTGACTCCTCTAGCCATGCTTGAACCTCAACTAGGTATTCAATATTGAATACAAGTTAAAACCTTGAGTTTTGATACGTGATTTTGTTGGAGTAAAACCAAACTAACACAAACTACAAATTTGATATTGGTTTGATGAAAATAAAATTTGAACTAAAATATATAGAACACAACTCAAACACTAACTATTGGAATATGACCCAAATAAACAACTATGGATGCCAAAGGAGCATTAATAAGACTCATAAAAATAGAGAAAATATATTTTCTATTTATAAAAAATTTCATTTATAAAAATATGTATATTTTGATTAAACAATTTTTACAAATAACTTTACCTCTTCTATGAATGATTTTTCTTTCTAAAGATGTAGGGTATGCTCATATTCCAAAGCTACTATATGACTAATTACTCATATCTATCGATATTACTCTTCTTCTCAACACTCTACTATTGTATTTCTCTATTATTCCTCCAAAAATATTTTGTGTTGACTATTCACTTCTCTTGTTTTATTTTTGTTTATCTCTTCCCTTTTCAAATTCACCTAGCACAATAAATTTCCCCCCAAAATTAAACTACTATTAAAAATTTCTCAAATTTAGGAATTAAAAATAGAGCCCCCAAAAATAAATATTGTTTGGTGATTGTAGGAGGAATGTAGGTTACAAGATCCTAGAGATCTTGGTTAGTAATTAGGTACATGTTAGAAATTTTATATTTTTACTCAAGATTAGAAATTCCAATAGAGGCTTCAAACTAATTATGGTAGTGAAGGTAATAGCTTATCTTACATATACAATATATATGAAATTTTAACCTAGCAATGCTCATTTTCAAATGCTAATTGAGCATGTTTTTGTTATGTTTCAACACACATTGACTTTCACAATTTGATTTAGTAAATGGAAGGCTACACAAAGAATAAAGGGAAAAAATTGTGTTGTATCTCTTAGAGTTATGTATTTTCTATGAATAAAAAATTTATGAATAAGTTGTTTGAAATTTAAATAACTGATCTTAAAGATAATAATAAAATATTTAAGAAAACCAAAAACCTTGATTGAAACATAAGATGCATAATGATAGCTATGATATGTTATTTAACTAAAAACACTGTAAACTAGTGTCAATGCTCTAACCAAATTTGAACCAAGATAAGCACATAAATTTTCTTTTAGATTGATTCCACTGAAGCAACTAATTGATTGAGAGAGGATTTAAATTGACAAAATTTAAATATAATAGTTGTAGTGTAGGAAAAAGTATCCCTTTTTCAAAATTAATTTGGAAATAATTAATAATAAAATAAGCTTAAGTATGCCTTAATTTAGTGTTGTAATATGTTTTTCATATTCACATTAAGTTGAAGGCCCTTTTAAACAAAATAGTCTTAATTGTGCATTAGTTTTGATGTTGTAAGGTGAACCTTGACACTTTCACATTAATCTAGGGCTTTATTAATTGATTGAGGTTAATTTTCCTTAATTGGCCCCTTTAATTCAAATCAAAGCATAATTAAATGTAATTTTCGAGGTATATAACCCGACATTCATAAATTACATTACACAACACTTAACTTTGGAAGATGTGTGTCCTAGGTAAGTGACCTAGGACCCATTCACCATAGGGCGAATGGGTCCTCACTTAGATCTAGGACCCTAATTTTATTTAATGTTTAACATTGACCAGTGTGTGTCCTAGGTAAGTGGCCTAGGATCCATTCGCCCTATGGTGAATGGGTCCTCACTTAGACCTAGGACCCCTCTTTTGAATATGTTTTTGGTGGTATTTTAATGATTTCAAATCTACAATTCAATGTCAGCTTGTGATATTTGAATTTTGGGAATTAATCTTAAGATATGTATAAATACAAGGTTATTTCATTTAGTTTCATCTAGATTTTCAAGTGTTCCAATTCTAATAGCAAGCATTCATATTCAAAGCAAGGAGAAAGAAAGAGTGAAGTCTTGGAGCAACATTTTATTATTTTTGTAGGTCTTCAAGGTCATTTTTTCATCAAAGATTCAAGCATTGTTGAAGAATTAATCATGATGGATTCTAGGTTTTGGGAGAAGCACTATGAGATTCAACCTAACCTAATGAATTGTTTCCTAAGTGACTTCATCTTCAATGATCATTATATTTTTAGCCTAAAGAGAGGTATATTCATATTTATGACTTATTAAGGGGATTAGAGGTCTCCTAAAGTAGGTCTTATGCATTGTTCATGTTTCATTTTAGGATCCTATTCTAACACACTTGAGTAGGGTTTCTTTGCATTATTAGAAATATTAATCTTAGACACACCTAAGATTAGGATCACACACATATTTCATGTTTCAGATTTCTATTCATCGTCAAGGTTTAATTACCAAGCTTGGGGTTTGACCAAGGCAAACCCTTATCTACCAACAAACATCAAATTTGTTTTTCTGATTTTTGACAGGTCTAGATACAATAGTAGGGATTTCAAGTTATAATAAGGAATTGCAAGTTTGGAGCTTCAATTTTAGATTCAAAGTTTTTTGGAAAGGCCTACCAGGACCCATTCATCATAGGGTGAATGAGTCCTTGTTAGGGTTGCAAAGACATCAATTTTTTACAGTTTCTAAGCTTCAATTTCAGATTCAGAGTTTCTTGGAAAAGCATACCAAGAACCATTTTCCATAGGGTGAATGAGTCCTTGTTAGGGTTGTAGAAACAACAAGTTTTGACAGGTGCAAAACATTTATTACCTTCAGTTTCTTCAAAAAAATTATTGTTTCCTTTTGTTTTATGCTAAATATCTTTAATGCACTTTGTAGATCTAAGTTTGGAGTTGTTTTTCTATTTCAAATCTTTCTCTCCAAAGTGTTATTTGGCCTAGACCCTCATCCTAGCAAAAAGGGAAATTTGTAGATTCACATCTTGGGTAGACTCACCTAAGGGTTGCAAGTCAATTCTTGATGTGGATCTCATTTCCCAATGAATTGAGGAAAGATAGGACCCCCTTTTTCTCTCTTTGGATCTAATTTTCCATTTTGGGACACCCCTATATCCTATATTTTCCACCCTTTCATTTTGGTGAACCTAACCTTGTACAACAAAATTATGAGAATTGGAGTCCTTTCAACGCTAGATCTTAGTTTTGAAATAGATTGTATTAGACTTGTATTAGTTGCATTATATTTAGGGTTCTTTAATTTTTCATTAGTGAAAATTGAATTTAGGGTTAAATTTGCATGTTTGCATTGCTTAAAATCATTAAAAATCATAAAAATTGTACTAGATCTTTTTTTTTTGCATAGTATTAGCACTAAAACCATCATTCAATCATTTAGATTCATATTGCATATTAGAATTAGTCACATTGTTTATCATTCAACCTTAGTCAAACTTGCATTTAGAAGCATCAAATTTGGAAATCTATTATAGAGTTGTGTGTTAAGTAACAACAAACACATAGGATCAACTCAGAAATACAAAAGTTAAATTAAAAAACCCTAATATGTGACCCATTCACCTTAGGGTGAATGATTCCTTGTACAAACATTTTCAACAAAATTTCTGAGTGGTTTTTAGTCTCTGATCTACATTTCTATTTATGTTATCAAAATTGAGAATTAATTACCTAAAATAGTTTTCTTTGTAGTACCCCTCCGTTTATGCTATGCTTTCTGTTGATACTTTCTCATACTGTTAGACTTTGTTGTTTTGTTGGATACTTGGATCACTGATTTTGAGCGATGATGGATTATTGTGGGACATGATGTTACTCTGTGTGATGTTTATTATTGTTTTCAGACATGATATGATTAAGTGTAGATGTTCATTTTTAGTTGATATTGCTATGCACATGCTTATGATGGACTAACAATATTTATTGAGTCAGTTTTCTGTGAGTGTATTGGTGTGGAGAACAGAATCGCATCACTCGCTTGCGAGTGCCCTGCGATATCTGTGATTTTCTTCGCACGGTGTGTCTGTTTTAATGCTTTATATATATATATGTATGTACATTATTTTCTCGGTTGCAGGATTTGCAGGTACATGACACCGACTCCACCTGTGTAATCAGGTCTGAACGTGTCAAGACTCAATGGAATTGTTGATCGGGAGATAGTAGTTAGGTTAATCCTAGTCCGGTCTTTAACCCTAGTCTTAGTACAATGTCAGTTTTCAGTTTTGAGTTGTAGGTTGTAAAGTGTTTCTGTTGGTTAAATCGTTTTTGAAAAGGTAAATGTTGGTTATTTTTAATGTTAATCATTGTGTTTTATTTATTGTTATTAATAAATATTTAAATATGATTGAAATTTATTTATTTAATAATTTAATACATTAGTTAGTTTAATTAGTTAAATAGTTGATCTTTAAAAGGATTTAACTATTTAATTAAATAAATTAATTAATTAGATTAAATTAGTAAGTGCATAAATTATATTATATTTAAATAAGTTAAATTAGAGTATTAGAAAATTAAAAAAATAAATAAATAAATTGCATGTAATTTGAAAGAAAATTGGTTTTCAAATTTTAAAATTAAATAAATTAATTAATTTGCATGCAAATATTTGAATGGCAAAACTGCCGAGAGGTGGAGAAGATATTTTCTCAACAACCTCTCGACATGTGTGTGAGTGCCATAATTACTTTGGGGTTGTTGAAAATTTTTACGGAGGTTATTGAGGATCTCGGAAAATTGCACGGGGTTATTGTATTGCCTCGAGGAAATTTTTCTGGGCACAGGCAAAATTATTTCTCTGTGTGTAAAAAAAAAAAAACCAAAGTTTCTTAAGAATTGGTATTTTTCTCTCTGTTGGGGTTGTGATTTTTGGAGGAAGATTAAAGCTTTCATTGGATTTGGTACTTTGAGGAAAGATTCGGAAGATTGCGTTCTACAGGCAAGAATCTCTCCAAAATCAAGATCTTCAAATTTCACAGGTATTTCCCTGGTGTTTTTTGACGTATGCTTTTGAAATGAATTTTCTTTAATTGTAAATTCTTGAATTATCTTGAAATCTTTCTGTAAAAATTTTTCTGGTAAATTTGTACCTCTTTGTTTTTGATGAAAAAGAAAATGAATTTTTGGGAAAATGACTTTTAGTGAAGAATTTTTGCTGAGTAATGATTGAGAAATTTCTTTGATAAACAAATAGATAAATGAATTAATTTTCCAGCTTTACTATAAGAAATTTTGAGAAAAAGTATTTGTTTAAATTACAGTAAATCTTCCAGAATTACTGTAGAAAATTTTGTGGAAACTTCATTGAATTATGTAGGAATTTTTCTTTTAAATATTCTGTGTGAAAACCCTGGTTAATGTATATATATTATATACAAATTTATTTGTAAAAACTTATATTTTATCCCTGGTAAATTCCTATCAAAATCGCCGTACTGGCGTGTTAAGAGATTTATTTTATTTATGTTAAAAAAATTTCGGATCGAAGTCCGAGTCGCGGAAATGTATCCGCAGAAATTTTAAATGAAAACTTTTAAATATTAAAAAAAGACTTTGACTGTGGGAAAGGGCCGAAGCCCTTCCCCACACCCTTTGCCAATGGCGCAGCCACCATGGCTGCACACAGCAGCCGTCGGGCTGCTGGGCGCAGCCTGGCATGAGCTGCGCCCTCTCCCAAACCCTGGGAGAGGCGGCCGGGTGCTGTGCGCCTCCATACCTTATAAATTCATTTTAAATTTATTATTAAAGTTTAAAATGTGTGTGAGTTTAAATTCGTATAGGTTTAACTTAAAGTTTATAAAATTTATTTTATATAATATATTATAATATATATATTTTATATAGTATATTTATAATATATTATATATAATATATATAATTATAATGTATTATATAAATATATATAAATTAATTTAAATATTTTCTTTATGAATATTAAAAGAAGAAATTCTTTTGTGATCAAAATAAGAATTTAAATAAGGTAATTGTTTATTTACAAAATATATATATATATTAGTTTTTGTTTCTATGTGAAAATTGAGAAGGTTTTAAATAGAAAATTTTGATGAAAATTGTTTGGTGAAATTGTGAAAGTAAATGTTAGAGATAAATCATGTTATTTTCTTTGTAAATTATCATTTCCTGTTAAATCATTAGATGAATGGATTTAATAAATCCGAATGGTAGATATTTAATTTTCTGATTTGTTTCGGTTGTGAATTTAATTGGGCAATTTGGGAAAGTACGTAATTGTCTATTTTAGAGTCTTCCAGATTAACTTTTTTTGGGAATTTGGGAATGTTAAGTTGATTTCTTTTGTAAATCAAAATTGTGTATATGGTTTTGTTTAAAGGTTGACATCTGTATTATGAACATTGAAAGTTGTTCGTTATAACGTAATTGGTCTTTTTATTGATATGGGTTAGATGTATATCTTGTAAACCATAGTCTTGAAAACATAGTGTCCCTCGTTATGTTTAGGGGAGTGGCTAGTTGTAAGGGCCGGCACACAAAGTGGTGTCAGGGTAACTTACAATTAGTTAAGTAAGTCAGTGAAAACTAAAGAATACAGTAGATAGATTTAAAACATGTAATAAGATGTTTATGCCTCGTTTATGACTCATAAGCTACTACAGTTATGAGTATAAGTCGAGAAGGCCTGGAATGGAAAATCGGTGTCTCGTTTCCTTAAGAGGCATTCGATTCCGCAACTGTATGCAATAGGGGCCAGGTTTCGTAAGAGGTTGCCAGGGTAACCCAAGGATTGGGGGTCGGGACCTAGGAAGAAACACCAGGGTAACCATTGCATAGTTGTGATGACACTCTACCTAGAATAACAGTTAAACCTCGTGTTTGTGTATCAAATCAATTGTTAAATCTGGAAGCAATGTAACCAATAGTGTGTATGTACTAGTGTCTAGGGTTAGTAGATTTGGTCTAGGTAGCCTTATTACTATCTCCTAGCACGGGGGGTGGACCTACGGGTACCACATGGTTGGGTGGAATGTGCACCTTACCCCGTTGGGTCCCCAGTTCGATTGTTGCATTGAGCGCTTCATGGATGGAGAGCTCGTACATGGATTTCTTCTGTACTTTCATCATTGTATATTGTAAACTTGTATTTGAAAACATCCCTCAAAAGTATAAGAGGTGAACAATGTAATTGTAACTATTATTTGAACTACCTCATCAGATGGATGAGTATTGTAATATCATATCAATGCAATGTATGGAAAACATGTTTGTACTTTATTATATCTTGAATGGAAAATTTATTATTATGCAATGTTTATTTATGTTATGATTTAATAAGTGCAATGCGAAATACTTAAGTCACTTATGGAAAACTCAAAGTAGTGTAACGTCGCTTAACCTAAGAATGTATGCAATTAATTAACTTAATATTAATACTTTTAAAAAAAATTATTACACCTTTATAACACAATTGCAACGTTCTTAGGTTATTAAGACGGGGCATTACATTCTTGTGCATTGAAATTGTTGTTCATTTAGTTACATTTTACAACAATGGAAAAAGCATTCCTTGCATATTTTAGTTAAAAGTGGCATTATATTTCTTCATTTTTTCCTTCATTTCTAGCATTATTGCATCATTAGATACATTAATTTACATCTTACAATCATTAGAAAAAAAAAAAAAAAAAACCAAAAACTTCAAAAGAAATAAACAAAACCCTAGGAGAAACATAGTTATTTGATTATGTCAAAACTCTTTTTCAAAGTTAGCCTATCCTTCAAGCCCTTTTGTAGTGATGAATTTGATATGTTAGATGAAGACCTCAAGGATTTCATCTTGCAAGGTCCATCCACTAAGGCTTGTTATGACAAATAAAAATATAGAGCTGTTAACACAATCACTCCTCAACTTATCATGTATCCTCCCTCAAAAACCTCAAGTTCCAAACAAACTCGTGCTTATCCTTGAACCACCTAAAAACAAGCCTTCACTTGAAAATGAAAATGTTTCACAAAAAATGGGTTATAATACCGTTGCTCACACATATAATACAAGGAACAATAGGAAAAAAAAAACCACTCCTTTTTCATTACCTTTACCTCAACCTATCTTGCCAAGTGCTCCTCGTTTACCTTCAAATAGTGAAAAGGAATATGATCTTGTTGAACAACTTAAGAATACACCTGCTAAGATATCCCTATGGGATCTTATTCAAGCTTCACCAAATTACCATAGTATGCTTCAAACAACCTTGTAACAAGTTATGGTTCCTCCTAATACAAATTCAAACGATGTGGCAACACTAGTTCAAGGAATGAATGAGGTTAATTTAGATATTGTTTTTCACCAAAGAGAGTTACCCTCCTTGGAAGTTCAAATATAACATGAAGCATTCAAGATAATAGACAACATTAATAAAATTGGGATAAAGAGAACTCTTGTTGACAATGGTTTGGCCCTTAATGTGTGTAGTGTGAGCCTTTTGGAGAAGATTGATATGGATAAGAGTGACATTGTCCCTGATTCTTTGTCTATCTGTGGGTTTGACAACATAGGAATTTAACAACTGCCTAGAGTCATCACATTACTTATTAAATTTGGGAAGGTAACATTACAAACTCCGTTCCATGTTATGCCTCATGATCTTTCTTACAATCTCCTCTTGGGGAGACCATGAATTCATGAAATGAATGTCATGCCTCCAACCCTTCATTGTGTAATGAAGTACGTCTATAACAACAATGTTTACAAAATCAAGGCTGACCATGAACATGAAATTTATACAATGAAATTTGATGAGATAGACTACCAACAACCACCGAATTTGAATGAGATGGAGAAAATTTATGGACAAGGTTATGATCTTGTGAAACAACTTGGTTACAATGGAAATGGATGTGAAAGAAAAGAAAAAGGCATTCATGTTCCTATAGAGCCTAACACACAAGAAACAAAAAGTGGTACATTGGATATTGTCCTTCTAAGATAACACAAGCAATAAAAAGATCCTCACTCAACATCAACAACATCATGTGTAACTCCCATAAGACAATTCTCACTTTGAAGCATCCAGAATTGATTGATACAACATGTGAATTATCATTGGAATACTTTGAAGATGATGAAGCTTTGAAAGAAATTTTAGGAGTTTATGACAAGTCATTTAATTCCCCTAAGAAAAAATGAGTCACTTGTGTTGTGGTTAGTGCTAAGCAAGTGCATGAAGAAAAGGAAATTAATGAGATTGACAATGACAAAGAGGAATACAATCCCAAAATTCTAAAACAAAATGCACTTCCTTTGGGACATACAATCAACATACCGATGGATACAACTTATGAAGAAAGAGCGATTCAAATAGGAAATATCCTTGATGAAGATGAAAAAGAAGATCATGCAACATTACTACATGAATTTCATGAACTTTTTTCTTGGACTTATTCAAACATGTTGGGTATCGATGCTAAGATAGTGACACACAACATAGTTCTTGAGGAAGATGCTAAACTGGTAAGACAAAAAATATGAAAGATGAATCCTAGGATAGCTTTATTGGTTAAAGCTGTGATTGAGAAACTTCTTGAAGATAGTTTTATATGACCTATCTATTATTCTCCTTGGATCTCAAACATTGTTGTAGTCGCAAAAGCTACTAATCATATTAGGATGTGTATGAATTTTTTGTGATTTGAATAAAGCATCTTTAAAATATGATTTTCCCCTTCCTAATATTGGCATGATAGTAGATTCGACTGGGAGACATGCTTTGTTTTCGTTCATGGACAATTTTTTTTGATATAATCAAATATTTATCTATCCTCAAGATCAATAAAAGACAACATTTACTAGAACTTGGGGAATATTTTGTTGGGTGCTTATGCCTTTTGGATTAAAGAACATAGGCGCACAACATATCCAAGAGCTATGACATTGATATTTCATGATTACATACAGAAGATCTTGGAAGATTATGTTGATGATATTGTAGCTAAATATTTAACTCGACAAGACAATGTTAACATCCTTCAGAAAAATATTTGAAAGAGTGTGAAAATAGAACATGAAATTGAATCCAAAAAAATGTGTCTTTGGCATGGATAGTGGAAAAATTATAGGTTTTATAGTATCCCACAGAGGCATTGAGGTGGACACAAATAAAATTGATGTTATCATTAAGATTCCACCTCGTAAAGACATTTCTCAATTGTGTACTTTACAAGGAAGAATTCAAGCTATCTGTCATTTTGTAGCATCCTTAGTAGACCAAATATTACTTATTGGTCGGTACTAACTTAAGCATTATGGGACTACCGTACAATTATTAGAACATCTATTGGAAATACTCCCTATAACCTTGTTTATAGTGTTGAAGCAATAATTCCCTTGGAGTTAGAGATTCCTTCATTGCAAATTTCTCTTAAAGGGCTTATTGATAATACTACTTATAAAGAGCAACGATTGCATCAGCTTGAAATGCTTGATGAATAGTGTATCAATGCTCTTGAGCATCTCCAAGCTTATTCTAAAAGAATGCAACATAGTTATAACGATAATATCATCCCTCATGCATTTAGTAAAGGTGATTGAAATCAATGTAATGTTAATGCTCTTCCAAATGAAAAAGGAAAATTCAGCCCTAATTGGTTAGGACCTTATGTAATTAAAGAAAACTATAGGTCTGGAGCCTACACATTAATAGAAATGGATGGTACACCTCTAAAATAACGTATCAATGCCACACATTTGCGTCGATATTACACATAGCATCCCCTCTTTTGAATAGTATGTTAAAGCAATGTTGTTAGATTAAGTAGATAGTGTTCTATTTAATCTTGCATTGCTTCTTTCTTTGACAAATAGATCTTTGTGTGTTTCCTCACAGAAGGTGGGGGCATATGCTCTACTAGTATATCCTCATTTGGGGGGCATGTACTTTTTATTCAAATTAGCATATTGGGGACTAGAAGACTTTGTTTTCGATGTCGTTTATTGCGTTGGAATCGTAATTATACTCTTGATCTCATCAAATGTTTATCACTATGTGGTATGGTACTTGGAAATAACCTATGACACAACTTTTGTAATTCAATGTGGTTTCGTATTCACCTTGATTCCACCTCCATAAAGAAAGCAAAATCAGGGGGGCATACATCTACCCTTTATTTCGATTCTCTGTAGAAGTTTGATAAGAATATTTTTGAATGACTAACAAACCTATGTTGTAGGATGTGGTTCTTAACATTGTGGTTTTGTAGATAACTATAGTGGGAGCTTCATTCTTCCTAATGAATCCATATGAGTATTCCTTTTATAAATTTTATTATAATTCCTTTATCTTGCATATGCATGTAGTATCATATGGCTATTAAAGTGGGGGATAAATATAGTGTAGGAAAAAATATCCCTTTTTCACACTTAATTTAGAAATAATTAATAATAAAATAAGCTTAATTATTCCTTAATTTAGTGTTGTAATATGTTTTTCATATTCACATTAAGTTTAAGGCCCTTTTAAACAAAATAGTCTTAATTGTGCATTAGTTTTGATGTTGTAAGGTGTACCTTGACACTTTCACATTAATCTAGGGCTTTATTAATTTATTGACGTTAATTTTCCTTAATTGGCCCCTTTAATTCAAATCAAAGCATAAGTAAATGTAATTTTTGAGGGATATAACCCAACATTCATAAATTCCATTACAAAACACTTAACTTTTGAAGATGTGTGTCCTAGGTAAGTGACCTAGGACCCATTCATCATAGGGTGAATGGGTCCTTACTTAGATCTAGGAACCTAATTTTATTTAATGTTTAACATTGACCAGTCTGTGTCCTAGGTAAGTGGCAGAGGACCCATTTTCCCTATGGTGAATGGGTCCTCACTTAGACCTAGGACCCCTCTTTTGAATATACTTTTAGCAGTATTTTTAATGATTTTAAATCTACAACTCAATGTCAGCTTGTGATATTTGAATTTTTGGAATTAATCTTAAGATATATATAAATACAAGGTTATTTCATTTAGTTTCACCTATATTTTCAAGTGTTCAAGTCCTAATAGAAATCATTCATATTCAAAGTAAGAAGCAAGAAAGATTGAAGTCTTGGAGCAACATTTTATTATTTTTGTAGGTCTTCAAGCTCATTTTGTCATCAAAGATCAAGCATTAATGAAGAATTGGTGATAGATTCCTATGGAGAATGATGATGGATTCTAGGTTTTGGGAGAACCACTATGAGATTCAACCTAACCTAATGACTTGTTTCCTAAGTGATTCCATCTTCTATGATCATTCTATTTTCAGCCTAAAGAGGGGTATATTCGGATTAGTGACTTATTAAGGGGATTAGAGGTCTCCAAGAGTAGGTCTTATGTATTGTTCATGTTTCATTTTAGGATCCTATTCTAACACACTTGAGTAGGGTTTCTTTGCATTATTAGAAATCTTAATCTTAGAAACACTTAAGGTTAGGATCACACACATATTTCATGTTTCAAATTTCTATTCATCATCAAATTTTAATTACCAAACTTGGGGTTTGACCGAGGAAAACCCCTATCTACCAAAAAACATCAAATTTGTTTTGCATATTTTTGACAGTGTAAGACCAACACCTATGTGACTAATAACGTTTCGATATTCCTTGGTATGTGCTTCATTTTGGGATAAATAAATAGTTACATGGTATAATTTCATAGATGTGTTGGTGTTGGTCAGTAGAATGGAGTCATATAGAATAATTATTTTCATTAAACTTACATAGAAAATATGGTTATTTTTTCAAGGAAACTTTTCATAACCCTCTTCCAGATTGATTATCTAGGAAATTATCAATGCTTGTACCTTATAGCATGTTAGAATGTTGATGGTGCAAATTAATGCTTGAAGTAATACTAGGGAATATGGATTATTTAAAATTGAGAAGATAGTTGATGCAAGCTATTTAATTATTAGTATGGAATATGAAATTGTGACTATTTAACTAAGATTATGATGATGGGTGATTCTTTTATAAATGAGTTATTTTCAAGAAACAAGATATAACAAAATTAGTTGAGTAAAATATAGTTACTAATGTGGTATTATATTTTAGCCACACAAACTTTCTAATGATTCAATTGGTTGATGAAAGCTAGGTCTCAGAGGTCCCAAGAGTTTCATAACAACAGAAGAAGATTTTCATCAAGCATGTGAGGAAGCAAGTCAAGGTAACAATATAAGAGTAAATGATCAACTTCAAGTAAGTATAAGAGGTAAGTATATGATCTTAATAAGGATTATTGTATAGGAAATTTAGGTCCAATGGAGAGAAGGGAGAGACACCAAAACCCTATTAAAAGCACTTCATTTGTTGAAGTGTTGTTTTGTTGATGTTAATGTGATAGTTTATATTGTAAATTGTCTTTTAATATTCAGGTTATTGATAATTTTGTTATTTGATATTTTTTGGGGAAAAGTGTGTTATTTGACATTTTCGTGATAAAAGATGTGCTTGATGTCAATGTGATAGTTATATTGTAAGTTGTCCTCTCGGCTATTGTTAATTTTGTTATATGATATTTTATGTTTGTTCAAAAAGGGCATATTTTTCAATGAGTTAAAAAGTGTTAGTGACAAAAATAAGAGTATGAACACCATGCCTCTTAAATAAAAAGTGAACCATAGATTTTTGGATGGGGGACTCTCTTACACTTCTAGGGTTTTGCACCTAAAAGGAGAGAGGTACCAAAAACCTTAATGGCTCACTCAAGAATAATCCCTTGAGATTTCAATGCAAGGAAGACTGAAATTTGACAAAGGGAAGGTTCTAAAGGCTGAAAACGGAAAAGAGGGGTTCGCCACCAAGTGTAAACTTAGAAAATGCAAAGTGTTTGAAAACATAATGTGATATGCAAACATGTACTAAATGACCTAGAAACGACCATGAAACAAAAAAGAAAACTATAAAACTAAATGTGTGCACCTGGAAATGTATTGAGGATTGGAATGAAGATTGGAAATGTTGTTGATTCTAAAATTTTGACCTACTGGGACTCATATGCCATTTTAGGCGGCTTAGTCCCAGATCTGGAAAATTGCACTAGAGCCTATTTCAGCCAAATGGGTATTTGAATCTATAGAAATATCTGAAAAGAATGTATAGTAGGACTAACTCTCCATTGATGGTGACTTAGTCCACTTTGGATTTTTTGAAAATCTGAAAGTGGAAATGGAAGCTCTCTGTCTACACTTTTTGCTCCTCCAGGTATCCAAATCTGAAACTGCCAAATTTGAGCCTGTAAGTGACTTTTTGTGGATATTTTAACCTCACCAAAATGGAGATGTCTTCAACAAGTTTGCAACCTACTCTTCAATGATTTCCAAGCCTTTAAGATACCTAAATCTACAAACACACAAAGAAGGAGAGAAAATGTTGAATGTTAGGGAATGGGGGTTTGCCTTGGTCAAACCCCTTTTAGGTAATTAAACCAAATGAAGAAATAATATGAAGAATGAACATGAAATGAAGAGATTAGAAACTTTCCATGATGATAGATCTTGAATTTCTACAACAATGGATGGAGAATCTACCCTTGAATTCCTTAGAAAGCTATCTTGGTGACTTAGAATGCTAAAAACCCTAGCTTGCTTGACTTGAGATGGAGAATGAATGATGATTGAGTTATGAATTAGGGTTTAAAGGCTTGTTTATATAGGAAATCCACCTAAAATTCCTATTAATTTGATCCCCAAGGCTGGCATGGAGGAAAATTAAAATAAAACCCAATTTTTCCCATTGAAACCTAAAAAATAGCCTAAAGCAGGGACTCTTTTGCTTGATTGGGAGACTTGAGAACCATTTCTTTCAACTAAGACATGTCAGGGAGTAGAGAAGTAAATTTTGTGATGAATTTGGAAATTTGGGTCTTTATCCACCAAGCCCTCAAAATGCACAATATGTAAGGTTATGGGAGACACAATAATGCGTTATGTAAAAGGAATTTTGGCTTACGGGACTTTAAGTTCAATGTGAAGAAAGTGTGTTGATTAAATACGCTTTACAAACATTAAAAACTCAGGGGTCCACATAGCCTAGAAACTGGCACATCAATGAACTGTAAAACACATTTAACACTGAATTGAAATTGGGTTTGGTTTTATTTTCCTAGATTAATGTAAATTCAATACGTTTTTAACTTATTGAATTGGGAAAATAGGTCCGTGCTTAGACTTGCAGATCTTTGAAATTATAAAGAATCTTAAGAAAGAAAGTGTGATTCTTTTACAACAGTTTACAACACCTTTACAAGACATTGATAAATACATTTTATTTAGTTTGCAAGGGTCCAAGACCTAATGTGGATGTGTAAAATACCTCACAACACTAGATCAAGGCCTCATTAAGTCCAATTTATCATCAATTATTCCCAAGTCAAGCAAGAAATACTTTTTTCTACGCTACATTTAGCCCCCACTTTAGTGAGAGGGTGAACTTGCTTCAAACTCACACTAAAGTAGACATTCAAGAGGAGTCCAATCATACCAATGTGGATGTTCTAGGGTAACAAAGATGAAGGAGGCAGTCAATCCCCCAGGATCCAAGATCCTAAGTCAAACCAACATAAGCACAAAAGGACATGCACAAGGTGAATGATTTGTAGCAAAACAAGATATGTGATCATACAATGGAAATAACTAGAAGAAAAAGTGAAATAAGAGATCAGATCAAGCTTCGATCATTTGTCCAATGCAATGTGGATCAAATCTAGGCTATTTTTCAAAAAATGCATACTCACTCTGAGGTGACAAAACTCTTCATTATCCACTGGGTGAGAAGTCCTAAAAGGTGAGAAACATACACTTATCGTTGGTATGCACTCACACATACACAAGTGGCTATGGGGAAAGTCATGCCTTAGATTGGGTTTCTTGCTTGAACCATACCAAAGTTATACCTCCTGATAACTTTAATAAGGTGCCATAATGAAAATGTTTTTGTAAATGCTTTTGAATGTAAAGATTCTGTTAAAGGGGATTTTACTTTGTTCGTGCAAGGTCTCATCTTAGGGAAAATCATGTTTAATGTTTCCAAGAGAGGAAAAGTGCAAATGATCTCATCTTGTTTCCAAGAGAGGACAAGTGCAATGTGTCATTCTGAGGAACATTGTACCTAATGTTTCCATGAGAGGAAATCACAAGAAAAATAAAATCACACAATGAAGTATGAGTGTCAATGTATGCCCCCACTTTAAAGCGGTTGCTAACACCATTACTATGAGTAATTGCTTTAAAGTAGAAGGAGATATGAGAGCATATTCAAAAATCCCTATTCCAAATCATATGTTTCTAAATTGAACTACATCATGGATAAGTATGTCACATGTGAGCCAACTTAAGGCATTTTGACCACATCCCAAGCTTTCTCTTATATGTTCATAAAAGGTGATCAACTACCTAAAAGAAGAAACAATAAGTGACATATGAGGACAAGGCTACCTAACCTCTTGCCCCCACTTAGTAAAGGATAAGGGTGAGCTAAAAGTATTGATAAGATGCATGGTAGAGTGAAAATTAGTATCAAGTAGAGGAATTAGGTGCCCCCACATAGGGGAGAGTACCAGGCTCCTTAAGATTTTGGATTTTACTACTCAAAGCCTTACATGTATTAGTAGCATGAATGTGAACTCTGTGATAGGCACAAAATGAAGTCTTGTAATAGAATTTATTTTGAGTTCTTGGGGGAAGGGATATCAAGTGATCTTGGAGGAGTCTCAAAAAGATACCCTCTTGATCAATGGTAGAATATGTTCCTTTATTATGCGAGAAAGATATCTCTTGCTTAGATGTACAAGATGTCATACCTATGCAAGACTCTTTAGATTGTGAGATTTTGTTCTCTCCTATATAAGATTGTGTAAAATATAATGAACTCAAATCATTAGTGTTTTGCGAGATGACATTTAGATTAAGCAAGGATGTCTTTGTTGGTTTTGTTTCTTACAAAGGATAAATACCACTAGTGTCTATTAGTTCAAGATATACTATTGTTAAGGTTGGCTTAGAGGAATTGTGTGTGATGGTGTTAATGTTGAATGAAGGCTTGGTGATTTCTATCAAAGGAAAATAACCAAGACCATGAGTTGTTTCTTGTGTGTTAGGCTCTATAGGGTTGCAGATACCACATCCTTTTCCACTATACCAAAGTTGTTTCATAAGTTCATAACCTTTTCCATAAAAATTTTTCATTGCTTTTGGATTGGGTGGTTGTTCATTGTTGAACTCGTCAAAGTTTTTTGTGTAATTTGTTGTGTTTTGTTCTAAAGTGGTTGAGGTGGATGTTGTTGAAGGGTCTTCTAAATTTTGTGTTGACATGACTTATTTTTCATGTCCCTTACTTGAATCTTTGTTTATGATCTTGTATTCTCCCATGAATGTATGTTCAAAATCTAAGGAACTCCAATCATCTTCTAATAGCTTGGTGAATTTTTCAATGTGTTTTTCTTTGTATTTTTGTTGCACGGGTCCTACTTAAGTGGTTGGTGTTAATTTTGTTAAGGGATTGTATTTGTTTTTTCAAGTTGTAAGACACTATAAGGCTCAGAATCAACATCAAGTGTGTACATTGTGTTGTTGTAGATGTATTTCATGAAGAGTAGAAGGCACCCCATTCATTGTATGAATCCATGGTCTACCTAAAAAGATGTTATATGAAAGATTGTGAGGCATAACATGAATCTGTGTATCCAATGTGGCCTTCCCTACTGTAATAGGTAAATTGATCACCCCAAGCAGTTTCTTTTCGACATTGTCAAATCCCTTAAGAGATAAAGAATCAGGTTGAATTTTTTATTTTTCCACCCAAATCCTATCCAAAAGGTTTATGCTACACACATTAAGGGTTGAGCCATTTTCAACAAGGGTTCACTTTATCCCTATTCATTTGTATTGAGATAAGCCATAAATGCTTGATTTATTTTTACGCCACAAAGAGGAGTTCCTTTGGTGGAAAACAATGTCGGCATTTATTAGTGGAGAAATCATGAATTTGCT